>JAJVDC010000380.1:0-13683 GCA_021436925.1 Neofusicoccum ribis
ACGTGGTGGGGTAGAGTATATATAAGAGAAGCTTGGGGAGGCACTACAAGAGGCATGGGAGGCGTTAGATCAGGACTTATTTAATAATGTATTAGATAGTATGAAAAGGAGGTGTGATGGAGAATGACATAGACCTAAGCGAATTGGTTTCTGATGCGATGGACGTTCCGATTGGATGATGGCACGGGAGCGTGGCGCGGGTAGTGGGATCAGCCCTTCGATCTGTCGGAGAAACTTGGTTGAGAGCGTGGATGCCGGGATTTGCGGGCTGGTGGTTCCGGGTAACGAGCAGAAGGAGTGCTTCCTTCTCGGGAGCAGGGTCCGGCCGCCTGGCGATCTATGATGCGTCGGAATACGGGCTGGGGGATTTGGTACCCGCGTTCATCGGCGTGATGTGCAGGCCGGACGCACCGCGCGAGCCGTGGGGATGGTTGAGCCGTTGTTGCGACTCTGCTGAATGGATGGCAAGACTGTTTCGGTCAACTACTGTAACATATGTGAGCTCTCGTAGTGAGCTCATACGCGAACGAAGGTGATGCGGGGAGGTCAAACAGTACCGACCTTCAGGACACTGTTCATCGGGCACCGAGCATCGGGACAGCTCCAATACTACGTCTCATTTCCCCACTACAAAGAAGATAATAGGGCTAAACGCGGTTGTGCTTTTTCCATTGTCTGACGCAATACACAGGGAACGCAACCGTGCAGAGGTTCGCCTATACGCAGGAAATTGCATATAGCCGGTGGACCATGCAGGGAACAAGCCTGAAGAGAGGTGGTTGTCCAGCCGTTGTGGCTGATGTGCGGTTTCGTCAGAGCTCCCGTGGCCTCGTCGAATCAGGATCGAGATCAAGTGGATCAGAGCTGCGGTCGCTGGCGTTGGATAGACGTCATAGCGTCCATGCAGGCGATGCAGCGGGGGCAGGAGCCAGGCCCGCGGGGGCAAAGGGATATATTAATGCTCGTTTGCTGTCGCTGACTGCACGATATCTAAAGAATCAACCAGGTAATCTCAAGAGTCCACACAGTTGCAACACTCGACGAGATACGTACACCGGAACCAACAAACCACATCATCGAATCACAATGTCTGACGAGAACAAGCAAGGAGGTAAGCCTTCTCCTGCCGTCGCCCATAATAACTCTTGATCACCCACATCGCTGTTGTTTCCTTGGGGCGAACTCCGCTAAACACTGACTAGCTGGATTCCTCGGGTCTCTAGGCAACGTCGCGGGTAGCGCCACCAACACCGTCGGCAAGGGCGTCTCAGGTGTTACCAACACGCTGGGAGATACTGTTGGCACCCTCGGGAAGGGTGTTGGCGACACCCTCACCGGTGTGACGAAGGGTGTTGGCGACACTACCAAAGGTGAATTTCAACAAAGGATGCTGCCGAGTACGGAGCTGATGTATGGTCAGGTGTCGGAAACACCGTTACCAGCGGCACAGACAAGGTCTCAGATACCGTTGGGAGCAAGAACCAGACCAAGTAAATGGACACGAGCTCATGGTGGGGACAGCCATGACTAATGATTGCGGGTAATTTGGAATTTATTTCTGCTCCATGGAGCGTATGTTGATTAATGAATGCATTCTATTCGCCTGAATACCTCGACCATTTCCTGTAAGACGTGTGACGGAGCTTCAATCAAACTTAATTATGGTTCATTCGAGGACAACGTTGAACATTTAAATGGCATGATCACCTCGATCCCATGCATACCGGTGGTCGCGATGGTATATACTCCGGGTTGTTTCATCAGAGCACGTGGTTGATGCTTTCCAAGCTCTATTCGTGTGTCCACTCCGGCTTCTTTTTTTCGGCGAATGCGGTCATGCCTGCAGGTTTGATTAGCACAGATATAGAATAGCTCGTGAACTGGAGGGTACCCACCAATCTTCTGGTCCTTGCTGCCAAACAAACTGTGGAAGACTCTCCTCTCAAACTCGACGCCCTCTCTGATGCCCAAGTCTTGGCTCTTGTTGACAACCTCCTTCCCAGCCTTGACAGCTATCCTGCTGTAGCCGGCAATCTTGGCAGCAGTGTCAATGGCGCCATTGACGCACTCCTCGGCCGAGTCGAAGACCTTCGCAGCAAGCCCCCACTCGTAGGCCTGCTTTCCACTGAAGTTGTCACCGGTAAGCACAAGGTCCATAGCCTTAGCCTTGCCAATGGCGCGCGTCAGGCGCTGCGAGCCACCGGCGCCCGGGATGACGCCCAGCTTGATCTCGGGCTGGCCGAAGGTAGCGCCGGCAGAGGTGTACAAAATATCGGCCATCATGGCGAGCTCGCAGCCGCCGCCGAGGGCGTAGCCGTTGACGGCAGAGATGATGGGCTTCTTGATCTGGGTGGTCAGGTCGGACCAGTTCTCGATGAAGTCGCGGCCGTAGGCGTCGGCAAAGGTCTTGTCCTTCATCTCCTTGATGTCGGCACCGGCGGCGAAGGCCTTGGCGGAGCCGGTGATGACAATGGCACCTGTCTCGGTGTCGGCGTCCAGCTGGCGCAGGGCATCGTTGAGCTCGGCAATCAGCGGCGAGAAGAGGGCGTTGAGGGCTTTGGGGCGGTTCAGAGTGACTGGAATTGGCAGCTTAGTTAGTTCTGGCTCGAATTGGTCTGCTGGATCACTCCGTACCCAAACCCACGCCCGGCTTGGGAGTGGAGACCTGGATATGCTCGTATGCGGGAAGGCCAGTGGAGTAGGAGCGCACGACGCGGGGAAAGGCCGAAGAGCGCACAAACTGCGAGGCGATTCTTCTGGATGCTAGGAGGGAGGCCATTGCGAGAGCTGGCAGGGACCGCGCTGAGAGCGTTCTGAGGAGTGGAGCGGGAGCAGGTGAGGGGCGCGGGCAGCAGCACGCAGCAAGCTTCAGCAGAGCTCCATGCTCGCGGCCGCGCTATTGCCGAGGGAAGCCGCAGCGCGTCATCGGCCGGCGCGCAGGGGCGCAGGGCGCAGGGCGCAGGGCGCGGTGCAGCCTGAGCAACGAGGCAGCAATCGGCAGCCTCAGGCCGACACAGGCCGACACAGGCACGGATCGTTTCAGGCGACTTGTCAAAGTTGGGGGAGGCGCAACACCAGCCGCGCAGTTCGCATCCGCCGCCAACGCCCGTTGAGCCAGGCCCATCCATCCCCGAAAAAAAAGACTGCGCGTCCTGCACAGCCGCCACCCGCGACCCACCTGCTTTCTGCTGCGCCTGCACCCTCCCTCCTGCTACACCACCGCCCTCCGGGTCCTTTGCGCCGCACACTGCAACGCCTTCGACAGCTTTCCGCCGCCCGCGTTATCATGGACGCGCCTGAGCCCGACACCCCCTTTGCCGCCGTGAGCGCGCAGACCACCAAGTATGGCCAGGCAAGTCGCCCCGTGCCTCCGCCGCCCCAGGCATTGGCGCGCCGCTGACCGCGACTCCAGATCTACCAAGCCTACCTCGACAAGTCGACGCCCTTCGTCACCCAGCGCTGGGTGGGCACCGCTGTGCTCTTCCTGGTCTTTGGCCTGCGCATCGTGTTTGCGCAAGGCTGGTATATCGGTATGGCGCCAATCCCGCTGGTGATGGTCGCACGCCTGGCTGACGCGCTCCGCAGTTGCCTACTCGCTCGGAATCTACCTCCTGAACCTCTTCCTGGCCTTCATTTCGCCCAAGTTCGACCCGGCGCTGGAGCAGGACGAGGGCATGGAGGACGGCAACGCGGGCGGACTGCCCACCAAGGAGGAGGACGAGTTCCGGCCCTTCGTGAGGCGGCTGCCGGAGTTCAAGTTCTGGTACTCGGCCACCAAGGCCGTCGCCATCGGCTTCTTCTGCACCTGGTTCGCCATGTTCGATCTGCCCGTCTTCTGGCCCGTCCTGGTTGTCTACTGGCTGATCCTCTTCTGCCTGACGAGTAAGTGCGCCCGGATCCCACCGCGGCAGGAACGGCCGTGGCTAACAGCAGCGCAGTGCGGAGGCAGATCCAACATATGATCAAGTACCGGTACGTGCCCTTCACCGTCGGCAAGAAGCAGTTCCGCGCCAAATAGGCGGCAGGCGGTGCTCGGCGGAGGGAACACGGAGCAAGGGTGGGCGACGCTGTCGCAGTAGACGGGGAGCTGTACTCATACGACTTTTGGCTTGGCCACAGCATAATTTGGAGTCGGGAGGTATAATGCCACGGCCGCGAATGTGGCGCGTATGCTGTATGTACGGACACGGAGTTATGAAAAGACAGGCTTGAATTGATGGCCACGGCCACATCTTCCACCACCACAACCAAGACCAGACTCTGAGACGTCAGCCCAGCGCCGACGGCACGCGCGATCCCTTCGTACGGGGCGGCGATCGGATTGCGAGGCCCCAGCAGCTGCAGGTGCAAGAGCCGCCGACATTTAATTTTCCTACAGGCACAAAACGGGAGGCGTTGGCCTGGCGTGCTGACATCGCGGCAGGTGATTGGCCGCGCTCGGATGCCTCGACCAGCGATCCCCCGCCGGACTGCCCCTCAACACCACGCGCCTGTGCACATGGCAACACAGGCCGCTGTAACAGGCCCGTTCCTGGGCGCCGGTTGCGGGTGCCGCATGTGTGATCTGCAGCTCAGCGGGCCCTGGACGCGCCTGCGCTCTTCTCGCCGGTCCCTTGGGCGCGAAGAGCCTCAAACATGTGCTTCGGATGATAGGCCCTCGTTCGCATCCCACGCCACTTTTCCGGCCTCACGCTTTCTGTGCTCTCTCCTCGCTCCATCATGTGCGCCGGTCGCGCAACGATGCCGTCTGGCCTCCCGACCGCTGCCCGCAATATATTCATGCTCGTCCCGCCCGTGCCTTTCCTTGTGCCGCCATCCGCACCATTCAACATCGATCATGACGCTCGACGCGCTCGGCGTCCTCCCGGGCATCCGCCTGTCGCTCAACCCGCACATCCAAGTTGCTCTTTTCCTCGTTGGCTATGTCGCTTTCCTTGCCCTCGTTCTGCATATCGGCTTCCGCTGGGACAAGCCCGGCAGGAAGAAACCCGAATCCCCGCCCAACGCGCTTGAGGCCTACGTTCGTTTCATCTGGGGCTGCTTCATCAAACCTCACTCCGGTGGCAACGGTGGAAACCAGCAGGATGCCTTGGAGGGCTTCTACAGGCAGCAGGCCTCGGCCTACGACGTCACCCGCGCGAAGCTGCTCCATGGCCGCGATGATATGCTAGGCATGGTCGCCGCGCAGTTGCAGCACAAAGTCAATGCCGGACTGTACCCGCGCAAGCCTGTCTGGGTTGATGTAAGTGGACTGTGACGCACTGCGCTGGAAGTGACGGGAACGGCGCGTCTGCACTGGCTCATGTGATTTTTCTGCATCACCACAGCCACGCTCCCACTTGTGGCTTACATCAGGTGGGAAAGAGGTCTACCATGCTGACTCTCCACGCAGGTTGGTGGCGGTACTGGCTGGAACATCGAGCAGATGGCCAAATTCGTCTCTGTTCCCGACTTCTTCCGCTCCGTGTACCTCGTCGACCTCTCACCTTCTCTCTGCGAGATCGCTCGTGCCCGCTTCGCGCGTCTGGGCTGGACCAACGTCAAGGTCATCTGCCAGGATGCGCGCGCCTTCCGTCTTGCCGACCACGAGCAGCCTGTCTCGGACGAGCTGGCTCTCATCCCCACCCGCCAGGACGAATACGTGACGGAGGGCAAGTCGACTGCCCAAGGGGCGGAGCTCGTGACCATGAGCTATGCTCTGTCCATGATCCCGGAGTTCTACCCGGTCATCGACTCGCTTTCGTCGTTGCTCTGCCCGACTGGCATAATTGGAGTGGTTGACTTCTACGTCCAGAGCCAGGTGGACTTCCAGAGTCGCAACTATGTTGGCGGCGTCATCGACCGGCACTGCATGTGGCTTTCTCGTGTGTTCTGGAGGACTTGGTTTGAAATCGACCGTGTCAACCTGGAGCCTGCCAGGAGGGTGCGTGTTCAAGGATAACCAGTCTCAGACGAGTTGTGTGCTGACAAGCCCAGGACTATCTCGAATACAAGTTCGGAACTATCCTCAACGTCAACGCTCGCAATCATTTCCTCGGCGTTCGCATCCCCTACTACGTCTGGGTTGGCTGTTCCAAGGAGAGCGGTTCATCGCAGTCCAAGCTCGCCGAGATCGACGCCGTAGCGACTGAGTCTCCCTTCCTGTCTGCCCTTGATCTTCAAGCCAGGAAGTCTGGCCGCCGCGACAGCGGTGTTGAGCTCCACAGCAAGGCCTATGAGTCGGCTGTCGTCAACCTCGCCGCCAGTCTCCCTCTACCATCCAGTTGGTACCAGAACCACCACTGGCGCATCTACTACGACGACCAGCTGCAGAAGCATCGCCAGTTCAAGGACGAATACATCTATGCGTTCACGTGGGAGGACAGCCGCGTTGATGCACGCCTCCTGCAGGTGAAGTCAAGCGACGTCATTCTAGCCATCACCAGCGCCGGCGACAATATCCTGTCCTTTGCCTTGGAGAAGCCGAAGCGTATCCACGCCGTGGACCTGAAGTGAGTATCACCTTTCCACCACCCTTACACCTTCCTGGTAGCACTAACAGTGGTGCTCAACCAGCCCCGCACAAAACCACCTCCTCGAACTCAAGGTTGCTGCCTTCACCGCTCTCGGTTATGCCGACGTGTGGAAGCTCTTTGGCGAGGGGAAGCATGAGTCTTTCCGGTCTCTGCTCATCACCAAGCTCTCTCCGCACCTCTCGAGTCTCGCTTTCCAGTTTTGGCTTCACCACGGAGATGAGACCTTCTCCCCATCCGGTAAGGGCCTATACTCTACTGGTGGCTCGGGCTATGCATTGAACTGGGTTGGACGTCTGCTACGCTTCGTTGGCCTCGAGAAAGAGGTCGAGAAGCTGTGCGCCGCCGAGACACTGAATGAGCAGCGGGAGATATGGCAGCGGAGTATCAGGAAGGTGTTGCTCAGCAGGCTTCTGGCTTGGGCAGTGGTGGGGAATGAGAGATGGCTGTGGAAGGCGTTGGGTGTGCCACCGAACCAACGGAACATGATCGAGGAGGACTACGCCAAGTTGAATGGCGAGGAACCGGCTCGGGCACAGCAGGCTTTCCAACATCAACAAGGAAACAGCACAGCTGCCACAACCAATTCCTCGACCAGCAGCACAAGCGCCACCACCAGCTCCATCACCACCGGTCTCCGCTCTGGCCACGCCATCTGGGAATACGCGGTCAATACTCTCGATCCTGTCGTCAACAGCACTCTTCTCAGCACCGACAACCACTACTACCTTCTCTGCCTTCAGGGCCGCTACAGCCGTCGCTGCCACCCCGAATACCTCACCCCGAAGGCCCACATCAAACTCTCCAAATCCTCCCCCTCCTCTCCCACCTCTCCCTTCACCTCCCCCCTCTCATCCCCGTTCACATCCCCCACATCATCCCCCCGCCCCGACCACCTCCCCCCCCTCACCCCGTCGCCTTTCCCACCCTCGGCCTCGGCCTCGGGCACGGGCTCCGCCTTCGACGGGCTCCGCATCCACACGGACGAGATCAACGAGGTCCTCGCGCGCATGGCGCCGGCCACGCTCACCATCGCCGTCGTCATGGACAGCATGGACTGGTTCGAGCCGCGCGCCGACGCGTCGGGCGCGGCGACGGCCCAGATCCGCGCGCTCAACCGCGCGCTCCAGCTCCGGGGCCGCGTGCTGCTGCGCACCGCCGCGCTGAAGCCGTGGTACGTCGCCGTGTTCGAGCGCAACGGCTTCGCGGCCAGGAGGGTCGCGGCGAGGTGGCCTGGGGAGTGCATCGACAGGGTCAACATGTACGCGAGCACGTGGATCTGCACCAAGGTGGCGAGCGTGGAGGAGAAGGCTGGGTGTGTGGATGGGCTGGGGAGGCCGATGGACAGGCTGGATATTTGAGGGGGAGAGGCGGGTTGGGTGCGCGGGTGGTAGGATGGCGGTTTGATATCCCGGAGGCTTTCTTGATTTCCTGCGCGCGTTGGCTTTCGGTAGATGAATTGTTTTGTGTGCTTTTGGACTTTCCGCTTGTGTCGCCCTTGTTATTGGTTAACATGGCATTGCATTGGAGGTAGATAGTCACTTCTACTCTTTCGTTTGCAGCTTGTAGCTTTCGTAGAGAGCATTCATGCCAATACTAAATTGACAATATCTTTGGGAACGTTCATACAGATCCCATTGTGATCCATATAAAGCAGACAGAAGATCCGCCGGTCCCGTATGGCCCGCAGCCGTGCCCACCCAATTGATTCCGTGCGGGCCGGTTGAAAAACGGAGGCCAGTAGAGCTAGATGATAGACGGCTGAGATGGAGCCAGGCTTGTTATATCCACGAGGCTTGCCCAGATGGTTCAAGTGGACAGGCGAGCTTCCATACAAGTAGATTGTCATGCTTCTCAATACACAGTGATTGATGACGGTCCTTGACAAAGAGTGACAGGAAGCCTAGATAGCCTAGAATATTCATCGATATGTCATAAGGTGCCTGCGTGCACATGGTACGAATAACAAAGCAACACCCCATGATAGTTACCACACTCGCTTGAGCATCTCCACATATATAATAATCTCCCCGTGTGCTCTCGACCATCCACGATCCACCTTCCAACACACCCCGCCCTCCAAAAACCAGGCAACCCCCACCCCACCACCTCCGCCACTCTCAGGAGCCCACCCCCCTTACCCCGGCATGCCCTACGCGTGTCGCGGCTGCCCACTTCACCCGCACATCCCCACCGACGTCCCCGTCTACGTGATCACCGCCCACGGGCCTCCTCCTTCTCCTCCTCCTCCTCCTCCTCCTCCTCCTCCTCCTCCTCCTCCTCCTCCGCCTGCCGACGACCGCAGCAGCCGGGACGCGTGCTCTTCAGGTGGTTCTTAGGTCGCTCCCGGGCGGCCGCAACAACCCCTCGGCGGCCGGGCTGATCGGCTTGCTGGGCTGGTGGTCGGGCATGCGGGGATCTGGACGGCTGTGGCTGGGTGGCGGGGTGGGCTGCGTTGTATGTAGTCATGTGGCGTGCACCTGGGTGGCTCGATCTGTGGAGGCGCTTCTTCATAGCTTCTCTAGACTTTGCGGTCGACATGAAGACGGCCTGATCTTCAGTCTGTGTGAATTCATGGGTGTCTCCTGATGAGCAGCCGCAATGGAGCCGGCAGGGCATTATGGCTTGTGACGCAATTCACGAACGCCGGTAAAGAAGCCTACAAGAACATGGTCACTCACAGCACAACCGCATTGTATTTCATGGCCACAGGGGCCTGATAATTCGTCTATTATTGCCTGCCAGAATACGGCGTATGCAAATGCTTGCCTGCTCCGTAACCCCAAACCCATTCCCGTGGCGAGGCAGCGCCTTTAGCTGAACATGTTGATCGTCTCCTTCTTCTTGGCCTGCACCTCGAGAATGGCGTCGACGTAGTGCTCGTGGCTGATCTTGTTCTGGCCCGAGCGCAGCGCAATCATACCGGCCTCGACGCAGACGGCCTTGAGCTGGGCGCCGCCGAACTCGTCGGTGCTGCGGGCCAGTTCGGCCCAGTTGACCTTGTCGTCGACCGTCATCTTCCGGCTGTGGATGCGCATAATCTGTGCGCGAGCCTCCTCGTTCGGCAGGGGGAATTCGATCTTGCGGTCCAGACGGCCGGAACGCAGCAGGGCGGGGTCCAGCACGTCGACACGGTTGGTGGCAGCGAGCACCTTGACGCGGTCGTCGGATGCGAAGCCGTCAAGCTGGTTGAGCAGCTCCAACATGGTTCTCTGCACTTCTCTGTCACCCGACTTCTCCGAGTCGAAACGCTTGGTGCCGACGGCGTCGAGCTCGTCAATGAAGATGATGGACGGCGCCTTCTCCTTGGCCAGGGCGAAGCAGTCGCGCACCAGCTTGGCACCGTCACCGATGAACATCTGCACGAGCTGCGGGCCGGCGAGCTTGAGGAAGGTAGCGTCGGTCTGAGCAGCACACGCACGGGCAAGTAGCGTCTTGCCGGTACCGGGCGGTCCGTACATCAGCGCGCCTGTCACGACGGTGTTAGCGATGGCAGCCCTCTTCGAGCCAGCGAAGACACGTACCCTTTGGTGCCTTGATGCCGATCTTCTTGAAGCGCTCCGCCTCCTTCATGGGCCAGACGACAGCCTCGACCAGCTCCTCGATCTGCTTGTCCAGACCTCCGACATCCGTGTACTTCTCGGTGGGCTTCTCATCGACCTCCATGGCCTTGACTCTGCTGTCATACTCGGCGGGCAGCGTGTCCAAGACGAGATATGAGTCCTTGTTCACACCGATCAGGTCGCCGGGCTTCAGCTTCTCGTGGTCGACGAGGCCGATGAGCGGCAGGAAGATGGTCTGGCGTGTTGAGGTCTTGATGACGGCGGACTTGCCGACGCGGGTGGCGTCCAGGTCGATGTTGGCGCCCTCTTCGGCGGCCTCGGCCGTCACGTCCAGGTCGAGAATCTCGACGACGTTGCCGACGAGGTAGGGTAATTGCCTGCGGTCGCGCTGTTAGCGGCGTGAGGCCCACGGCCTGGGGCAGGGTGGGCGCACCTGTTGTTCTCGATCTTGTCCATGTTGTCCTTGATCTTCTCGTGCATGGTGGCCTTCTCGTGGGTTAACCGCTGGAACTCGCTCTTCATGATGCGCATGTCGTTCTCCAGCAGGCGGCGGCGGGCGATGATGTCGCGGGTGCTCGAGTTGAGGATGTCGGCGTCCAGCACGTCGTCGTCCTTGTCGGCCTCGGCGTCCTTCATCTCGGCGTCGCCGGGCTGGTTGAGCTTCTTGCCGTCCTGGTCCTTGTCGCCGTCATCCTTCCTGTCGTCCTTGCCGGAGCGCTCAATGTCGTCGAGGTCCTCCAGCGTCGACATGGTGGCGGCGAGCTGTGCGGCGGCGGGGCGTGTGCGGGGGGAGCTGCGGTGGAGAGCGGGGAGGAGGCAGCGGATGGAGGGTCCGCACGGGGAGACGGGGCTGGCGGGCGGGTGAGGACGCTGGGCGGTTGCGGTGATGGGTGTTGGTGCTGGCTAGGTAGAGCTGCTGACGATTGCCCGTGGAGCTCCCGCCCGGCCTTGGCGCTGATTATGTCATCGGCCGGCGGAGCTCCAGCCCGCCTGCACCTGTTCTGCACGCGTGGTTCGATGCACTCTTTGCAAGTCTGTTTTGTTTCTAGATTAAGATCTACACTGCTATTTGCCCGGAGGAGGCGCGTCCAAGGTGCATCTGCGCCACGCCAAATGCTCCCGTCCGCGTGCTTGTGGCACCCATACGGCGGATTAGAAGAGGTTGCCCCCGTCCGGAAGATTGAGGGTCCTGTAGCGGGACATGTAGTCGTCGTGGTTAACTGCATTGTGTTAGCGCCCGTGTGCGGTCGATCCTGGGGCAACTTACTGTAGCCACCGCAGAGCCTGCGCTTTCCCGTGAAGGCCGATCTTCCATGGAGAACGCGCCAGTTGTCGAATACTGCAGGCCGACGTTAGCATGCCGAGAGAAAACACCACCGGCGATTCCTTACTCAATGGCCGTCCAGGTTTGAGCTGTTCCCAGTATTCGTTCTCAGCCGACTTCACCAGCTGTGACCATGCCCTGTCCCTGCCAGTCAACAGTCTGTCCCTCTTCCCGCACTGCTGGTATAGCCTACTCACCTGGCCGCCACGTACCACGCTCCTGCGTCCCTGATTGGCGTGAGAATCGACGCTCGGTCCGAGTTGTTCCACCGTATCTGGGCCAACCGGTTCCCGACGTGGTTCAACACAGGATCCCCCTTCCACGGCATGATTTTAATCCCGTCGTTGCCGCTGGCATGGCTGTGGATGGAGACAGACGCCAACGTGTTGTATGCCCCGGGATCTTTTTTCTTGAGCTCCATGGCTACTTTGAAGCCATCCACGAGTAGCGAGGCTCCTCCTTCGCCATCAGTGTGAGAGAGGAGGTGGAACATCTGTAGCCCTGCAGGGTCGGAGAAGTATGTATTGTCGGTGTGCGCCTCCAGCGCTATCGACGTGTATGCCGTGTCCTTGGACGCCAGGTCTGACGTGAAATCCCAGAAGCCGCCTATTGATCTTTAGCTACCGCAAAGCAGAATTGGTTAACATGCTCACCATAGTGAGTGTGGCGGATAAATGCGATCCGCTCCAGCAGCTTTTGCGTTGCTTCTGGCGTGGCAGGGCAGCCGTCGACGTAGGCGAAGCCGTACTTCCGCTGTGCGCGCGTCAGTCACCAGAGCAGCCATGTCGGCCTTGAATGCACATACGATGAGCGCAGTCCATTCTCCGACACCCGCCTCTGAGCTCATGACAGCGTCATAATCAATGGTTGGCGGATCGTTCTTGATGGAGCTGTCCCAAAGCGTCGGCCTTGAAGCTGTTAGTCTGAGAAGATAAAGCGAGCGTTTCGACGCACGTAAATTCGCCTTCGTGGAGCACAGTTTTGTTCAAGAAGTACACTTGCTTGGCGAGGGAGTCTATGTTGAAAGTTCCCCGGTGGCCATCGCTGACTGTTGCTGTCAGTTCAACCCTGTCTAAGGAATGTGGCCAGCCGTTCTTACAGAGTACTTGAACTTCACCCCCGTCCTCCGAGCAATCCTCGACGCGGATATCCGGTGGAATCTGGACCGCAATCAATTTACTTACCAGTGTTCTTGGTGGATTGTGACAAACCTCAAACGAGTCTACTAAACGCTGATTGGTCTCGGGATGGACACACTCGGGGCAGCGGCAATGATCTCTAGGCCTCTGGTGAGACAATGCACGGCGGAAAACACTACAAAAGGCACGTACCTCAACCAAATCGCCGGACTGTCTTTCGGATTAGTCTATGGCCTTTATCTCGGCGGGTGGTGCTCATCTTACATCGGCTTCATCTGCCTGCGATCCGGACCATTTTCTTCTTCTGCGAATATAGCAGCCCACGTCACTTGAGGACGGCGAAACTTTGTGGGCGGCCGAATATTCACGCGCTGCAGAATTCAGCAAGCTGAGTGTTTAGAGCGTGGCAGTCTTTTACTTACATAATTTGGTGCCCTCGGCTTAGCTGGGAGCGGCTTTGCTTCGGAGTCATCGAGTTCCTATGCACCGTTTAGAAGTACTATACAAGTATGCATGGGCAAAACGCAGAGCAATACCATCGAGAGCCCAAAGGGATCCGCTGTCGAATTTGCTCGGGCAGTGCCGTATGTGATTCTTGGCAGCACCGAAGAGTGAAAGACGGACCGACGGCCAAGAGCCGGGCGCACAGCTGCTCGGATGACCATGTTTGGGTGTTCGGATCAGAAAGACGCCGGGTGCTATGGCGCCTGCACCGCACGGTCCGAGGGCGCTCGAATGGAGTGATGATGCCTTGACACCGTTGGATGGTCTGATGTTGTGTTGGAAGGTGGAAGACGCGGCGGATCTCTCTCGGTCCTCGGCTGTGGCGCCTCAAAAGATTTGCCGATGTCACACCGGCCACAACCATGTTTTTGCAGTCGAGGAACTTGGTATAGTGGCCGAAATTCCTGGAGATACGGATTCCACCGACTGGGAGGTTTTTTTTGCGGCCAATTTTGCCGGATTTTAAATAAACTATATATAGCTGTTTTTCCATTTGGAAATCTATCACAACGCGCGCAGGTCTACAGATCTGCCAGCCCTGGGTGAGGTGGCCGAGTTGGTTATGGCGCCAGGTTAAGGTGTATCTTAACAGCAATTCCTGGTGGGGCAACCCGCGCGAGTTCGAGTCTCGTCCTCATCAA
>JAJVDC010000381.1:0-13668 GCA_021436925.1 Neofusicoccum ribis
GGTGCGCTATAATATATATAATAAGAAACTACTCGTAATTATAATCTATTTTAAAGTTTAGTAATACTTCCTCGTATACGCCTTATAACCGACGTATATACTTAGTAATTATAATAATCTTAAGTACTTTATAACTACTAAGAAGCTATCGGAGTAATAGATACGCTATACTAAAGAGCTAGCGCGCTTTAACTTTAAGATTAAATACAAGCTAGAGGCTATAAACCTAGCTAATTCTCTTAGCTAGTAACCTAACTACGCGTTAGGTTTTAAAGAGATCTATAAGAAGGTATATCTAAACGCTATATTACTAACGCTATAATAAAAGCTACGGGCCTAGAAGCTTATAGAAGCCTCTTTAGGAGCTACTACTCCTATAACGCGAGACGCGTATAAAGAGTATATAAGAGACCCTTATATAATAGTCAACTAAGAAGATTTATCTTCTCCCCTATCTTTACTAGATATTATCGCCGCCGTTAGGGTATTATCCTATAAGTAGGCCGCCTATAAAGATTATACGAACCGTATACGTATTATACGTACGTTTATAGGTACGACGCTATCTTCTAGCCTTATACCCCGCTCTACGGTAGTAGTAGCCGCTATAGGCGAAAACTCCTTTAAAGACCAACCTCTATAGGCACTTATAAACCTTATTTATAAGAGTTAGGACGCTAACGCTTTTATAAATAAGATAAAGAATAAGAGCTACGAGGACTTAGTCCTAGAAGAATAGTTAATAGATTACCTAGGACTTCTATACCGTAAACTAAAAATCTACGTACCTAATAATACTCTTCTAAGGGACGAGATTCTTCGGCGAAACTATAATAATTCTTTAGAAGACTACTACGGCTCTAAGTATACTTATAAGGTAATCGTATATAAGTATAAGTAGCCTAGCCTAAAGAAAGACATTAAGGAGTACCTCTATACCTATAATAAGTACTAAAGGTATAAGGTATAAAGATATAAGCCCTATAGCTACCTATAGCTATTAGAGATAGAGGTCTTTCTATAGAAGTACCTCTCCGTAGACTTTATTACTAATCTACTAGAATCGTAGACTAGTAAAGACGCTTACTATAACTTAATCTTAGTCCTCGTTAATCGAGCTACTAAGAAGGTACGCTACTTTCTAGTATATAAGAGTATTAATATAAAGAAGTTAGCCCGCCTACTTAGTAACTACTTTCTTAATACTATTATACCCGACTCCCTAGTATTAGATAGAGGTATAGTATTTACTAGTAAATACTAGGTAAACTTCTATTACGATCTTAGTATAAAGTAGCGCTTTAGTACTACTTTCTATCTATAGATAGATAGCTAAATAGAATATTAGAATTAAGAAATTAAGACGTACCTCTATATATATACTAATTAGGAATAAGACAACTAGGTATCGCTACTACTAATAGTAGTATATACCTATAATAATAAGGAACACGCGTTAATAAAGGTAACCCTAAACCTCTTAAGTTTTAGGGTCGAAATAAATGCCCTTAATAGTCTTAAAGGCCTAGATTAGCTACGGTTAATAGCGGAGGCTCTAGATAGAGTAGTAGACATCGCTCTTACGCCGGCTATAGCCTCCGCGTATATAAATCGTATACGTTATATATATACGCGTATAAGAGAAGCTATCTACCACTCTTAAATACTCTAAGTAAAGTACTATAATAAGCGCCGCTTGAATAAGTATTTTAAGAAGAAAGATAAGATACTACTATTAGTAAAAAACATTTATATAAAGTACCTATATAAGAAGCTTAACTGCAAGTTCTTTAGCCCTTTTATTATTATTAAGAAGGTTGGGATATACGCGTATAAGCTCGAGCTACTACTATTAATAAAGTAGCTCCACCCTATCTTTTATATATTACTATTAGAGCCTCACTTAGCTCGCCCTAGGTTCTAGCCCCCGGTAGTTGATCTAGTAGAAGATATATAGAAGATCGAGGCTATCGTAATATATAAAGACGGCCCGAGCGGTTCTAAATACCTCGTCTAATAGTTAAGTTGGTTGGTAGAGTATAATAAGTAGAAGCTCGAATTAGAGCTCGAGAACTATTAGGAACTTCTTAACGAATACCGTTAAAGATATCTATAGAGATTACGCTCTCTAGGTGTAAAACGTATACGAAGAAGAGTTGAAGAGCCGTTAAGATTTATATAACCTATAAAACGCGGACTAGGGAGACTTAAGGGGTTAAAGAATAAGCGGAAAAAGGCTTTATAAAAAACCTAGAACTAGGAGGTCTATATATGAGAGACTATAGAACCTACTAAAAGTATAGTAAGGAAAACTTTAGGAAATACCTATCTACTATTTAAGAAATTATAAGTGTTACTATTAAATAAATAGCTATAACTATAGAGAAGTTATATTTAACGCGTATACTTAGCGTATATTATATATACGTAAAATATATACTAGAAGACTATCTATAAAAGTAAAACCCTAAAGAACTTAATTCTAAATCCATCCCTTAATTAATTCGCACCCCGTCTATACTAGTATAGTTAAAGGTCGCGCTAACCGCTATACTCGTTAAGACTCTTATCGTAGGTAGGATCTAGGTAACGCTTATTAAAGCTACTATCTATACTCTAGAAAATACGATTCTTAAGCTTAGAATTGATACGGATATTAGTAGCGTTTATAGCGCCCTAGAGACCGAGGTCTAGCTATAATACTATAGTTAGTACTATACGAAATATATACGTAAAGTAAGTAGTAATATATCTTAAAGCGCTCTAGGTTGGCTTCGCGCGAAGTATACTAGGTATAATTATACGTAACTTCGCTACTAGCCTACTTAATAGTATTCTTATACTTTAGTAATTAAGCCTTCTAACTTTTAATATACTTTAAAGCGTACTTAGTAACCTTTATAAAATCGTACTTAACGCGATTAGTAGGGTCGCCGCGCTTAGTATAGCGGATAGTAGTACGGCGTAGATAAGCTAAAATATTATTAGCTCTATAGAATTTATAGAGAGGCTATAATTTATAGTTAACGCGTATACGTCTCGTAAGTAAAGCGTATTTAGACCAAGGGAAATAGTTTAAATATACCTCTTTATAATTATAGCGAGCACCGTAGTAGCGTATATACTTAGCCTCTAGAGTACTACGCTTATAGCTAGCCTCGATCGTAATATAATACTCTTAGTTAGTATTCTTAGAGTTATAGAAGTGAGAGATATAGCGCTCGTATAAGTTATTAACGAGCTTAGGCTACGCCTTAAGTGATAGTAGTAGCTTATAAGCCTCTATAAGATAACGGGTAGAGATACTTAATATAACCGGCTAACGCTTCTTTAAAAGCTCCTTAGACCGGTAGTAAAAGCGTTAGAAGGGCTAGTAAAGACTAGGTTTAGAACCTACTCTACGTATACTAAGAGACTCTACTTTATATCTACTATATACGCGGGGCGTCTAATCGTTATATAAGTAATACCTAACGAAAGTAAGAGAAGTATAAGTATACCTTATAAATAAATATCGTAATATAAAGAGCCCGTAAGGCTTATATATAGTATATTTCTTTATCTCTCTAGGTTTAACGATACGGAGATTAACTAACTTAAGCCTAGCTAATAACGTTACTAAGGCTAGTAGCCGGCAATAACACGCTAGAATAAATACTATAAATATAAAGGACCTACGAGAGTCTACTATAATAATATAAAGGATCTACGAGAGTCTACCGCCTATATATAAATAAGTATTCTATCCCTCTAATCGAAAGTATAGAGGTTAATAACTATTACACCCTTCTTAGAGGACGCGAGCCCTATATAAATTATATACGAGTCTATTACGAACATACTAGAAGCTCTTAGTAGTAGTATTATATCTACTTTAGTCTTAGGTTCGGAGTTTTTCCTTCTAGATCCTATACAGGCGTTTTTTCCCTCTATAGAGGTTTTACTCTATAAGGTACTTAGGAACCTTAAGGTTTTTTCACTTTCTAGAGTTGAGGACGACCCCGCCGCTAGAGGGGAACAGTATAAGACTTCCAAGCCTACTATAGGTTCTAATAGTGCGTTCCGTCTACGAAACGTATATGAAGAGCTTATAGGTTACGTAATAACTACGTAACCTCGCCTAGCTAGATATCTACCGTCGGCCCACTATTAGTTGGTCTAAATCCATTAAGAATTCGTCTATTAATTAAAGTTAACTACTTATATACTATCTCTAAACTCCCTATTTCCCTCTAGTCCTTATACTATTAGAGTTTATTAAGATATTATATCTCGTAGATTTTAAAGAGCTTATATTAGAATTCGTCTATATAGACGGTTTAATCCTTATAATAGATAATAATAATATTATCTATAAAGAAGAATAAGATTATATATTTATTAGTAAATAAATAGGGAGCTTCTAGTACTTTAGTAAGACCGAGGTTCTAGAGTATTATTAATAAGTATTTTTACTAGAGAGTAGATAACTATTTAAGTCTATAGAGTGCTCGTAAGAATAAGAGGATAAGTCCATCCTTAATTTTTATACCTAGTAGTGGTTTATAGTATGTTTCTTCATCAATTAGGATATATAGATACGTGTTTATAATATTATACTACCTTAATTCAAGGTTAAAAGTAGCTATAATTACTATAAGTCCTCTAAAGATTTAAGTAGCGAGTATAGTAGTGTACGTATCCTAAGTAGTTGACTAAAGGTCTTCTCGTACGTAGAGTCGAGCTTTAAACTTAATAAGGTATCCTTCTTTATTAAACTTATACTTAAATACCTAGATAAGTGGAAGGATTCGTTTCTTTACTATATATACTTAGGTAGCTAGGACTTGTATCTAGGTTTGGATTTACTTAAGTTTCTTAATTTCTTCGAGGAGTACGGTTAAAAAACCATCCTAGAATAGATAATTAAGGAGTTTCTCAAAGTTCTTTAGTTCTAGTAGTAGATTATCTCGATATAGGTTAGTTTTTAGCTTTAGAGTGTTAATTATAGTCGAGAATACGTTATAGAAAGTTGATTTTAGTTGTTTTTAAGCTTGAGTAAGTATTATAGTATATACTTCCTTTCGTGGTTTTCGTACTTTTATAGTCTAGTAATTTAGGTTCTAATTTTATATTACTTATGAACTTCCTTTAGGAAGAACTATTTCTTTAGTAATTATTATAGATATTTAATCTCCTTAAGGTACTCTATTACCTAGTATAGCGTCTAATTATAGTGGAGTATTGTATTAAGTAGGGAGTAGAGTTCTAAGTTATTACTTAGTTTCTTCTTATTCTAGAGAGTTTAAAGTGTTTTCTCCTAGTTTAACTAATTAAGAAGGTGTTAGAAGTTATTAAGTAGATAAGTCTTTCTTAGCTTAAGATTATCGGTTTATTATTTAATTGTTTTTATTAATAGTAGAGGATTTAGATTCTTCCTAAGGTATAAGACTATAGATTAATAGTAGAGTAGGAGTATTAAGAGTCTTAATTACTTCCTTTCTAAGAATTTTACTAATATTAGTCTCTAATAGATCGTAGAAGCTGTTTTTATTAAATATAACGTCTCTAGTCTATATAACCTTATCTTAGCTTGGAATCTAGATATAGAAGATATTAGTTAAATCGTATCTAATAAGATATCTAATAAATACTCGTTTAGTAAGCTTTCTTATACGTAGTAGATCTTTTTAAAGAGAGTATACTTTACATCCGTAGGTCTTAAGATAAGAGAGGTTTGATTTATTTTTAGTAACTTTCTTAAATAGAGTAATCCAGCCGAGTTTCTTAAGTGGAGTCCTATTTTAGATATAGGCGGTAGCTTAGATAGTTTTAGGCTAAAGTCGTTCTAGAAGATTAGCTCTAATTTATATAGCTCGTACTTTAGTAAGAAGTATACCCCCTAAGCGTTTAGAGTGTCTATTTTGTTCTAGTATTACTAGGGCTAAAGTTTTAAGGGTGATTCTATAATCTATAAGATAGAAGAGAAAGGTATTTCTAAGTATAGTTTCTCTATTAGTTTTAAAGAAGATAACTTTACCCTAGTAGTAGAT
Organism: Neofusicoccum ribis; assembly: GCA_021436925.1. NCBI lineage: Eukaryota > Fungi > Ascomycota > Dothideomycetes > Botryosphaeriales > Botryosphaeriaceae > Neofusicoccum > Neofusicoccum ribis. Next base: position 6,033 of record JAJVDC010000381.1, read on the forward strand.
CTTAATAATTTTAAGTCTATAGATAGCTAGTTTAGTAGTATTAGTTTTATACTAGTATATAAATAGAAGGATGAAGTTTAATAATAAGTAAGTAAGGTGAGCTATCTATTTATCCCTATTATAGGCTGGTATAAGCTAGAGAAGGTTAAAGGTAACGCGTAAGAAGGGTTTAGTTAGTTCTTCTTTCTTATTAGGTAGTTGAGAAATAATTCTATAAGCCTTTAATAGAGCGTATATAAGGACTAGAGGGAAATAGGGAGTTTAAAGATAGTATATAAGTAGTTAGCTTTAATTAATAGACGAATCCTTAAGGGATTTAGGCCGACTAACGGTGGGCTAACGGTAGATATCTAGCTAGGCGAGGTTACATGGTTATCACGTGACCTATAGGCTCTTCGTATGCGTTTCGTAGGCGGAACGTACTATTAGAACCTATAGTAGGCTTAAGAGTCTTACACTACTCCTCTCTAATAGCGGGGTCGTCTTCGACTCTAGAAAGTGAAAAAACCTTAAGATTTCTAAGTACTTTATAGGGTAAAACCTTTATAGAGGGAAAAAACGCCTATATAGGATCTAGAAGGAAAAACTCCGAACCTAGAACTAAAGTGGATATAATACCACTACTAAGGGCTTTTAGTATATTCGTAATAGACTTATATACGATTTGTATAGGGCTCGTATCCTCTAAGAAGAGTGTAATAGTTATTAACCTTCGTGCTTTTAATTAGAGGGATAGAATACTTATCTATATATAGGCGGTAGACTCCCGTAGGTCCTTTATATTATTATAGTGAACTCCCGTAGGTCCTTTATATTTATAGTATTTATTCTAGCGTGTTATCGCCGGCTACTAGCCTTAGTAACGTTATTAGCTAGGCTTAAGTTAGTTAATCTCCGTATCGTTAGACCTAGAGAGATAAAGGAATATACTATATATAAGCCTTATAGGCTCTTTATATTATAGGCGCTTGTTTATAAGGTATACTTACGCTTCTCTTACTTTTCGTTAGGTATTACCTATATAGTATTCGCGTGCCTACGGATAGCGTGTATAGCTATAGCGCTATACGGTCGCTTAGATAGCGCCGTAGGAGACTCTATTACTTTATATATAAACTTTACGTTATAGTATAGTATTATAGTTTAGAGCGTTGTCGTCGCGATAAACGTATACGCTACGAGCTTAATAGAACTTATATTAGACCTTAATTAGCCTAGCTCTTATCTTACTTTATTCTCTTTATACCGATTAAGCGCGCCGCGTATATAGTAGGTATAAGATAGATATATATTAGAGTCTCTTACTAGGTACGGAGGGTACGCTATAGTAGGTATAAAATAGTCTTCTACCTACGGTAGAGCCTCTTCCTCTATAACCGCTATAACTTCTTCTATAGCTACTCCTACTACTAATCCTCTTACCTCTAAATCCTAGTCTTCCCTTACTAGCCCTTCTAATACTTCTACTAGTAGTCCTAATAATCTCTTTATAAGTCTAGAGGATCTTACTAAGCGGCTTACGCGTTATTCTAGCTTTACTAAGAAGTCTTTAAAGAAGCGTTAGCTAGCTATATTAAGTATTTCTACCTATTATATTATAGAGGTTCGTAAGCTACTACTATCGCTTAAAGCGTAGCCTAAACTAGTTAATAACTTATATAAGCGCTATATTTCTCACTTTTATAGCCCTAAGGACACTAATAAGGAGCGCTATATTACGATTAAGGCTGGCTATAAGCGTAGTACTCTAGAGGTTAAGTATATACGCTACCGCGGTACTCGCTATAATTATAAAGAGGTGTGTTTAAACTATTTCCCTTAGCCTAAATTTACTTTACGTACGAGACGCTTACGCGCTAACTATAAATTATAGCCTCTCTATAAATTCTATAGAGCTAATAATATTTTAGCTTACCTACGCTATACTACTATCCGCTATACTAAGTACGGCGATCCTACTAATCGCGTCGAGTACGATTTTATAAAGGTTATTAAGTACGCTCTAAAGTATATTAAAAGTCAGAAGGCTTAGTTACTAAAGTATAAGAATACTATTAAGTAGGCCGGTAGCGAAGTTACGTACGGCTATACCCGATATACTTTACGCGAAGCCAACCTAGAACGCTTTAAGATATATTACTACTTACTTTACGTATACGTTTTATATAGTACTAACTATAGTATTATAGCTGGACCTTGGTCTCTAGGGCGCTATAAACGCTACTAATATTCGTGTTAATCCTAAGCTTAAGGATTATATTTTCTAGAGTATAGATAGTAGCTTTAATAAGCGTTATCTTAATTCTACTCGTAATAAGGGTCTTAACGAATATAGCGGTTAGCGCGACCTTCAACTATACTAGTATAGACGGGGTACGAATTGATTAAGGGATGGGTTTAGGATTAGGTTCTTTAGGGTTTTACTTTTATAGATAGTCTTCTAGTATACGTTTTACGTACGTATAATATACGCTAAGTATACGCGTTGAATATAACTTCTCTATAGTTATAGCTATTTATTTAATAGTAATACTTGTAATTTCTTAAATAGTAGATAGGTGTTTCCCGAAGTTTTCCTCACTATACTTTTAGCGGGTTCTATGGTCTCTCGTATATAGACCTCCTAGTCCTAGGTTTCTTATAAAGTCTTTTTCCGCTTGTTCTTTAACCCTTTAGGTCTTCCCGGTCCGCGTTTTATAGGTTATATAAATCTTAACGGCTCTCCAACTGTTCTTCGCATACGTTTTATACCTAGAGGGTGTAATCTCTACGGGTGCCTTTAACAGTATTTATTAAGGAGTTCTTAATAGTTCTTAAGCTCTAATTCGAGCTTCTACTCGTTATACTCCGCTAGCTAACTCAACTATTAGACGAGGTATTTAGAACCGCTCAGGCCGTCTTTATATATTACGATAGCCTTGACCTCCTATATATCTTCTACTAGATTAACTACCGGGGGCTAGAACCCGGGGCGAGCTGAGTGAGGCTCTAATAGTAATATATAAAAGACAGGGTGGAGCCGCTTTATTAATAGTAGTAGCTCGAGCTTATACGCGTATATCTCGACCTTCTTAGTAATAATAAAAGAACTAAAGAACTTATAGTTAAGCTTCTTATATAGGCGCTTTATACGAATATTTTTCGCTAATAGTAGTACTTTATCTCCCTCCTTAAAATGCTTATCTAGGCGGCGCTTGTTATAGTACTTTACTTAGAGTATTTAAGAGTGGTGGATAGCTTCCCTTATACGTACGTATATACGATATATACGATTTATATACGCGGAGGCTACGGCTAGCGTAAGAGCGATGTCTACTATTCTATCTAGAGCCCCCGCTATTAACCGTAGTTAATCTAGGCCTTTAAGGCCGTTAAGGGTATTTATTTCAACCCTAAAACTTAAGAGATTTAGGATTATCTTTATTAACGCGTATTCCTTATTGTTATAGGTATATACTACTATTAGTAGTAGCGATACCTAGTTATCTTGTTCCTAATTAGCGTATATACGGAGGTATATCTTAATTTCTTAATTTTAACGTTCCGTCTAGCCATCCGTCTATAGATGGAAAGTAGTACTAAAGCGCTACTTTATACTAAGGTCGTAATAGAAGTTTACCTAGTACTTACTAGTGAATACTATGCCTCTATCCGATACTAGGGAGTTAGGCACGATGGTATTAAGGAAGTAGTTACTAAGTAGGCGGGTTAACTTCTTTATATTAATACTCTTACGTACCGGGAAGTAGCGTATCTTCTTAGTAGCTCGATCAACGAGGACTAAAATTAAGTTATAGTAAGCGCCTTTACTAGTCTACGATTCTAGTAGATTAGTAATAAAGTCTATAGAGAGGTACTTCTATAGAAGGACCTCTACCTCTAATAGCTATAGGTAGCTATAGGGCTTGTATCTTCGTACCTTATACCTTTAGTACTTATTATAAGTATGGAGGTACTCTTTAATATCTTTCTTTAGGCTAGGCCACTTATACTTACGTACGATCACCTTATAAGTATACTTAGAGCCGTAATAGCCTCCTAAAGGATTATTATAATTACGCTAAAGAATCTCGTCTCTTAGAGGAGTACTATTAGATATATAGATCTTTAGTTCGTAGCGTAGGAGTTCTAAATAGTCTATTAACCATCCTTCTAGGGCTAAGTCCTTGCGGCTCTTGTTCTTTATCTTTTATATAAAGGCGTTAGCGTCCTAGCTTTTATAGATAAGGTTTATAAGTACCTATAGAGGTTGGTCTTTAAAGGAGTTTTCGCCTATAGCGGCTACTACTACCGTAGAGCAGGGTATAAGGCTAGGAGATAGTATTATACCTACGAATATACGTATAATACGTATATAGTTCGTATAATCTTCGCGGGCGGCCTACTCGTAGGGTGATACTCTAATAGCGGCGATAATGTCTAGTAAAGATAGGGGAGGAGATAAATCTTCTTAGTTAACTATTATATAAGAGTTCCTTATATACTCTTCGTACACGTCTCGCGTTATAGAAGTAGTAGCTCCTAGAGAGGCTTCTATAAGCTTCTAGGCCCGTAGCTTTTATTATAGCGTTAGTAATATAGCGTCTAGATATGCCTTCTTATAGATCTCTTTAAAACCTAACGCGTAGTCGGGTCGCCGGCTAAGAGGATCGGCTGGGTTTATAGCCCTCGGCTTGTATTTAATCTTAAAGTCGAAGCGCGTTAGCTCTTTAGTATAGCGTACCTATCGCTCCAATAACTTCTTAGTGGTTATAAAGTATTTAAGGTTGTTATAATCGCTAAGTACGCGCGTCGGTTATAAGGCGTGTATAAGGAAGTATTACTAAACCTTAAAATAGGTTACGATTACGAGTAGTTCCTTATTATATATATTATAGCGTACCTCTACCTCGGTAAACTTTTAACTATAGTAGGCGATAGGCAACTAGTATCTCTAGTCTCCCTTCTATCCTTAGAGTTATAGTAGAATGGCCTCTATAGCGAAGTTAGACGCATCTATAATTAATATTAAGAGGAGTTCTAGGTCGTAGTAATAAAGTACTAGTCCCTATATAAAGGCTACTTTAAGCGTACGAAAAGCATACGCAGCGGTATTAGGCTAAGTAAATTCTTAATACTACTTAGTAGGGTCCTTACGGAGTCCCTTCTTCGCCTTACCTAGTAGTAGCTTTAAAGCCTTTCGTACTAGGTTATTTAGTAGCTTTACTAGCGTGGAATAATTCTAGATAAAGCGCCTATAGAAGTTTATAAACCCTAGAAAGGACTAGACCTCTCTAAAGCTCTTTAGCGTCGGCTAGTCCTAGATTATTTAGACCCTTTTAGAGTCTATAGTAATACTATCTAGTATTATAATAAACCCTAGGAACTCGGCTCGCGTCGTATAGAACTTATATTTTAAGAGTTTCGTATATAAGCTCTATTTCTATAAGCGGTCTAGTACGGCTCGTACGTACTATATATATAATTCCTTATTCTAAGAGTAGATAAGGATGTCGTCTAAGTAGACAATATAGACTATATCTATAAGGCTACCTAAGACTATGTTTATATAGCTCTAGAAGGTAGTAGGCGCGTTAGCTAGGCTAAAAGGTATAATAAGGTACTTAAACAAGCTATAGTAGGTCTTAAATACTATTTTCCACTCGTCGCCTAGTCTAATACGGAGCCTATAGTAGGCATTATATAAATCGAGCTTGGTAAAGATCTTTATATATAATATACGATTTAATAGCTCGCTAATAAGGGGTAAGGAATGGCGATTCTTAATTATAATCTTATTTAATCCTCTATAATCGATATATAGCTATATAGTTCCGTTAGGCTTTGGAACGAAGAGGATAGGCGCGCTAGTAGGACTCTTACTAGGCCTAATCCAACCCTTTTTAAGAGTCTAGTTAAGGTACTCTCTTAAGATAACCAACTCGCGCTATAAGAGGTTGTATAAGGGTATTTAAGGCGGCGTTTTACTGTCTTTAAGATTAATAGCGTGGTCGTACTCTAAATACTAGATAAGCGTTCCTACTAGCTTGTCTAAGAAGACGTTAGAGCGGCTCGCGTACTATAGGAACAAGCCGTTAACGGTTATAACCGTAATAGTAGCTATAAGAGCATCTCGGCCTTTATAAAGGTCCGGGTATACTTTATATATAAGGCTAATACGGTTTCGCGTCGCTTAAACTACGAGGACTAAGGCGCTTAGTAGGAATAGATTAAGGTTCCGATTACTACCGCCTTACGTTATACGTTCTCCTAGTACCGTTGGTATAGAGTATAAGTAAAAGGCTAGTAGCGGCCTAAGAAGGAGGACTTTATTATCTTCTATAAGATAGGCTACGAGCTCTTCTTTAGTTATAATCTATACTCTTATAAGGTCTAGTTGACCCTAGTGAAAGGAGCCTATAGTGAACTAGATAATAGAGTCAACGTCTCGTATCTAAGATATACTAAGGATGACGTTATAGCCTATAAAAGAGGCTCCCTAGAAAGGTAGAGGACTAGAAGCGTAAAGCTCTCCTATATCGTCTATAGTAGTAATAGTCAAGTCGTAGGAGTCCTATACCGTTATAGAGTGACTATTAAGGAAGTATACGCGTAGGGTGTATTTCGCTTACGAAGCGGGTATTTACAGCCTATATACGGCATCCTAGTTAATTAGATTTACTAAATATCCCGTATTAAAGAGTGCCTTCAAGGTAGTCTAACCTATTAGAGTATTAATAAGGATATCTAAGATAATCCTCTTACTAGCTCCCTTAGAGTTTACGTCTAACGATAGGGAGCTTAAGGCTACTACTAGGCTTAGCCTTTTTCTGAGTTATCGTAGTTCTTAAAACCCTAGGTCTTAGAGATTTCGCTCTTGCCTTAGAAGCTATACTTCTCGTATAAGGCGCCTATAACTAGCGTATATTTAGGGTCTAAAGAGTCCCGCCTAGATCCTCTCGACTAGAACCCTCTACGGCCCTAGGAAGTAGACCTAGGTTAGCTATCTAGGTCGGTAGTATTACTATACGAGTACTTCTAACTCTTACTATTATTCTTAATAGTGGCGGCCTCCTTTACAGTCTTAGTAAGATTCATCGTTACTTTAATACGCTAGACGGCTACGTGAAAGTCCTTAAGACGATCTACGTTATAGAGGAAGTTACCCTTAAGTAACTCTTTTTAGTACACCTCTAGGAGGCGTGTATAGTAGAAGTCTATTAATAGAACCTTATTATTAATCTCGTAAGAGAGCTGTTTAAGAGCACCTTCAAGGCGTGTATAAAACGTATAGTACTTAGTACTAGGGCGTATACTAGTAGTCTAGAACGTAGATGCGCTCTCTAACCTCCGTAAGGCGGGGTCTTTAATTTAATTCTAAACGATTTGCTTAAACTCGTTAAATAGAAGCGGGCCTTTCTCTTTATCCTCGAGCCTCTAGTAGACGGGATTTAAGAGAGCCCTATTCTTACCGAGGCCCTAAAGGGCCTAGTAGGTACGTTCTTCGCAGTTGAGCTACTAAATTCCTATAAGAGAGAATACGTTATAGACCTTCTTAATCTATATATTAAACGCCTACTACGTAGTTATCTTAAGCGATAGAGGTTAGCGCTTATTAAGTCTAAGGAGGTTCTTATCTTAAGAAGTACCGTTAGTT
>JAJVDC010000382.1:0-13608 GCA_021436925.1 Neofusicoccum ribis
GGTAAGTATATTCCTACGCTTATATCTTAGTCATCACTTTTCTTACTATTTCTACTACTAATACTGCGTCTGCGAAGCAGACGCCCGCGAAGCCTCGTAACCGTCTCGCGATAAAGTCAAATACATGTGATACCAACGTGACCAAAATTCAACACTCCCGCACCAATGATAGCAACGCGTTTCCCCGAGAGATCCACGGAATCATCCCAAGCCGCTATGTGCAGCAGTTGACCGTCAAAATCGGATAGCCCGGCGAGTCAGGTTTTTTTTTTATTCGGAAGTTGTTCAGAATGCCCCCAGCGTTGATAAGGATCTCGCTCTCGGCCGTTGCCTTTCCCTCTACCTCCACCTTCCACGTTCCTTGCTTCTCCTGCCACGTCGCGCTCACTACCTTTGAGTTGTATTTGATATATTTGTCGAGGCTGAATCGTTTGCAGACAGATTTGAGGTAGTTCTGAATCTCCTTCGCCGTTGCGTAACTACCAGACGTAGTTTCAGACCAGTCCACAACGGAGCGCCAAAGGCCAACCGAAGAAAATGAAGCACTCACTACTGCGTCCAGTAAGGATTCGGGGCAAACGAATACTGGTAAATATGGCTTGGAACGTCACAAGCGCACCCTGAATAATGTCAGAAGCAGATCTGGTTGAGCTTTGAGACTCCAGGATGTTCACCTGGATACCTGTTCTCGTACCAAGTTCCTCCCAGATCACTGGACTTTTCGAGAATCTGCAAATCAACATAGCCGGCTAAATGCGTTTGTAGCTTGTACGCTTTTGGTCTGCATCAACACATGTGCCACAAGTGAGATCGTGAGAATGAATGACTGACCCATGAGGATCCCAGAAACTCTGTCAGGCGACGATTAGTACCGACAAAAGTGACAGTATGAGGTTTACTCACCCTGCCCCAACGACAATGCAGCGAAGCCGCTGCTTTGTTAGAGACTCACTTGATGCCATCGTTTGGATAGTAGGTAGAACTGCCGCAGCTGGGCATCAAAAATGTTTCAGAAGGGTGTTGATCTCTTAAATTCCGCATTGTTCCGGCATTGGTCCATCGGAAAGGCTGCGCAAGAGTTTCCTATCGCGAGGCCGATATGCGATGATAAGTCGGCGCGGACCCGGGTGGGGTCGGCAGAGTGATCCGAGGCGGGAATCTCCGCCAGAAGCCGTCGTTCAGATTCTATTGTGCAATGGCTTTCGACTTCACACCTCGTGCAATCTTTCACCGGCTCAGTAACCGACAGGATCGGGAGGCCAACCGTCGCCATCTGTTCAGTAAAAACAAATCATGAACCCGAGAATCCAGTGAGGCCTTTGAATTCACATATGAGTATTTTTCAGCGCAGTCTGCCACGAATCGATTGAAGCGGTAAATGGCTACTTCATCAGTATCTCTATAGAGCGCTGTTCCTCTTTCTAACGAGCTATAGTCTGCTTCCAAATCTCCACCAATGGTCCATGAGGTCCTCTCACAGGATCATGCGAAGGTATTCTTATCTCAGAAATTTCCTGCCTGAGTGCGGCATGATCAACGGGTTTCTTGCCCAACTCATTACGCCAATGAGGCGAGCCCAACAGTGATGTCAGCCTGTACGCCTACTGCTGGAAGAGGGGATGACACACCTTTGGATAGACGGCAATGTAACGGTAGTCGATTGTAGCTGAAATCGAGGCATGTCCCACGCCAGCTGGGACAACAACCACATCACCAGCACTCACGGAGACAACCACTCCACCGCTTTTGTCTGCACTGCCTTCGCCGAAGATCAGATCCGAGGAACCCTGAAAGACACCTTCAACGTAATGATTCTTGTCAGCGTCCTGTACAGCAGTGTGCTACACTACCGGTGCCCATGCCCACTCTACGGAGCTTACCGTAGCATTCATGGGTATTGGGGTGGAAATGCTTCACTTTGACCGTGCCGAATGTCCCCTGGTACCAAACGGTCAGCAAATGGGGTAGCTTTGAAGTACGATGGACTACAAACCTTCTTCTCCCACTCATTCCTTTCTAAAAATGTGGTTGCAGTGTCTTCGGCAGGAGGATGTGGGAGCGCGCATCGGTATACCAAAACGGGGAGTATACTATTCGGCGCATGTGTGTTTGCATTGATGAGGTATTGCTCTGGTTCAGTAGACATGTGGTAGGTAGTTCTTTTTGGAGTATGGTGGTATTGGAAATTACAACGGAGTTGGGTAAAATGTGGTTTGGAGGCGACACTCTCTTTATCAGTAGACCGGGGAACCTCCGTCTTTTTACTATCATGGCTAGTCTGACCCGGACCGGCTCCGGCGTCATTTTGTAAGATATACGTTATCAGATGCGAAATGAATAAATACACGCTTCTTATCGGTGATTACTCATGAACTAGCTTCTCTCGTCAGCATGAGAGGGGAAATCCTAAAGTTCAACCGAAAAGCAACTTAACGTTCCCCAGCCCCAGAGCCGCAAGCTTCTCCTCGGCATACTCGAACACGCGTCTAAACGCCGCCAACCCTCCACGACACGCACCCGTCTCCAAATGCTGAGCCAGCCCACTCAGCGTCGAGAAAGACTTGATCTTGACCTCCTTCGTGCCCGCGGGAAGATCTTGGATAGGAATGAGCGGACAGTGGAAAATCTTTGGCGCATGCGCTGCTGAATTGACGTGCATTTGCAGGGCAACCGCGGTGCGGAACGGTCTTCGATTGGGGCAGAGCGGGCAGACGCGGGGACGATCCCGGCCGAGCTCCACAAGGGCGGAACTGCGCGTTTCCGCGCCGGTCTGGCCAAGGTCTTGGAACAACTCGTCCAAAGTCTGACTCGTCGTTGGTGTGAGAATCACAGAGCCAGCGGAGGACTCGGCGTCTGATTCATTCTGCGTGGCGAGCGCGAGGGCCCGGTCACCTGTCAAGCTTGGACTGAGGACGTTAACATTTAAATTTTGGAGCAATTAGCACATCAAGCCAGGAAAGCACGGAAACTCACCCAGGTGCAGCGACATCTTCAATAGCAGCATGGTCAACGATGTGTCCTTCAATGTCGTTTGACATCACCATTGCATTGAGCCTCGCACGCGTGATTCGGGAGGGACATTTTCCGCTCTCCAGATGGTTCAACAGTGCAGACGGGATTGCGAACCTCTTCTGGCATAGGCCGCCTGTCGGACAAGGTATGATACGCGGAGGTTTGTGTGTGCGCTTGTGGGCCTTCAGCGCCTTCTTCGTTGCGAACTTCTCATCGCATTCGGTGCACCCGTGCTGGAGAGTAACTGGATCCTCGACACGGGCAGTGTTGGGGCTTGGCCGGTGGTCCGGACGAGATCTGAAGTGCCGATTCAAGCGTGCTGGGCTCCGGTACACCTGGTCGCAGTGACAGCAGTGCCTTTCAAGGTAACTGTCGTTGGGGTAGTCGCGCCCACAATCGCAGCAGGAATATTGCGCGGGATGCGAGATGTTTCGAGCGTGTTTTATGTGCTTTGCAATTGTGGAGAAGGATATTTTGCAGTGCGAGCAATAGCAGTGGCCTGTTTCTGCCTTGTGATTCTGTATCATCTCCAAACTTTTGAAACGCTTGCAGCAAAGCTTGCATTGTGGGTGCTGGCTTCTTTCATGACTGTTTCGTTTCCCTTTAGTAGGAAAGGCGAGCTGACAAAGGCCGCATGCCCACTTTCTGACGGAGATAGGTGTCGACATCGCACAGGCGTGTCTCTCAGATATCCGAGGTGAGGAGTTGGTGAATGGACTCTGACAGGAGGGGAATTGCGTTGCCTCCAGGCTCCGGTGATGGGTTGGCCCTCAAGATAAAAGCAGGCAAATGACAGCCTGGGAACCCTTGTTTAGGTAGATCCGCACGATCCGCAAGTCCGTGCACCTTTCGGGACTCTTCTCCAGCTCTTCACTATCGCTCCATCGAACCAGGTAGACGTACCGCGCAACACCGGGATCAATCAGCGCCAATCATTGTGTGCCACTACTACTTATCATGCATCCGGCCAGCCCGCGCACCGGAATAAGCAATATTCCTTAACGCATCTGATGAAACTCAAGATTTGGTGATGTGCAGTCTGCGATACAGGCCCACCGTCTGCCTGGCGCCCACGTCATGATAGCTGGTGCGAACCCCCACTTGAACAGGGCCCGCGCCGCACGCGTGCAGGGCCACGTCAACGCCAAGTATACGCAGGCAGCAGCTCAGAACCATCGCAGACATGCAGTGCATATCGGTCCCGGCGGGCTTTACTTGAGGCGCAGCAAGGATTACTGGTTGCTTGAGGTATAAAGCCCGGGGACTGGTCGGCTCATTTTATTGTACCGTCAGGTTCGATATGACGAGACGCAAGCACAAAAAGCCCGCCCATGATGCATCCACGGTGTTGCGGCATTGTGGAACGTCTGATGACCCCGCACAGAATCCTGGGGGTTCCCGGCCAAAAAGGGGAGACGGACTGGAAAAAGCATCCAAGGACGTCCCACGATCGACAGCCACATCGTACGTACAATCCAGACCACCTTATTCCTCGTATTCGCTGGGTCTGACCAATGCTGGTCCGCGCCAACGCCGAAACAGCCTTGATACAGTCACACTAAGTCACCTTAATCGACTGCGGGAGTTGATCCTGCCGAAAGACACGCTTCAAGATCATGGATACGTAGTGAAGTCTCTCGTCGGAGATGAATTGGAGATGAAAAAGCACTGTCAGGGTTGTGGAAAAGGTAAACCTCAGCAGCTGTCTAGAATACGAAAACATCGTGAAAGCTAACCCTGGAAGCAATGTCGCACTTTCGCAAAAGACGGGATCGAAAAGAAAAAAAAGGATCGGCCGAGCGATCAGAGAGAGGGTCAAACTGTGTCAACGCTGCGAAGGCAGCACCCGAGGCTGAGCACGAAGATAACTCGACAGTCCCGGCGCACCGTGATCCCATTTTACGCTGCAAGTTCCACCCCGGCGCAAGGCAAAACAAGGTCAGACTCCTCTTCCGGCTCCAGAATCAACCCATGAAATTGACAGACAATCCTATCCCAGGTCTGGTCCTGCTGCTCGCAGCCCTCGTCGGCGGCCCCTTGCTCAGGCGCCGAGCACCACATCCCGCGGCAGTACGCGCCGGGCGAGCTCGAGCGGTTCTGGCGCATCGCGGCGACGCCGCATCCCAGCTCCCCGGCGCAGATCCGGGCGGCGGTGGCCATCGACTGCGAGATGGGCGAGGCGGCGACGGGGGACTCGGAGCTGCTCCGGGTGACGCTGGTCGACTACTTCACTTCCGAGGTGCTGGTCGACAGCCTGGTGTTCCCGGCCGTGGCCATGCGCGACCTGCGCACGCGCTTCTCGGGCGTCACCTGGGCGGCGCTGCACGACGCCCGCCGCCGCCGCGCCTGCCTGCTCGGCCGCGACAGCGCCAGGCGCGCCGTGTGGGCGTTCGTCGGCCCCGACACCGTCGTCGTCGGCCACTCGGCGAACCACGACCTGCTGGCTCTGCGCTGGGCGCACACGACCGTCGTGGACACGGTGCACCTCGAGGCGCTGCGGCCGCGGGATCCTGCTGCCGCGAAGGGCGAGGGTGCAGATGAGGAATCGACGGTCTCGGCGGAGCCGAAGGGTGGCTCTGATGGTGGCCCGGAGGCGGTCCAGGAGCAGAAAGGGACGCCGCGGCGTGCCAGTCCTATGTCACTGAAAAGGTTAGCCTTGGAGAGGCTTGGTAGGAACATACAAGCTAGTGGAAAGCGCGGCCATGACAGTCTTGAAGATGCGATTGCGGCGAGGGACTTGGCAAGGTGGGTAGTCTTGAGTGCTGGCAACTGATATGAGTGACTCGGCGTATCCCATCGGACTGTTGTTCAGTGGGGGCCGTGTTGTGCGGCACAGCAGTGCCTGCATGCAACAGGCGCGTAGATATTCGGTTCCATTGGCTGTCCTCGGTCCCATTCGATGTTTCAGATGTGGTTTTCCACTTAGCGCGCGCGTGACAGGGACCAATTGATCTTGAATGACGATGCTGTGGGGCCGTGCTGCCTGGTGGCGGTTGCGAGCCTTTATCATTTGGAGCCACGCACGTCTTCTCTCAACATTATGCGACCACATGTATATCCAATGACGGCCTTGAAATTTTTACACACAAATCTTCGACAGGTACTAGCAACTTCATCGGAGTTGAAGACACAGATTGACCAGCAATGGCTTGAGTATGTTGACTTTTTCTGTCGGCGGATGGAACCTGCATTGGAGACCATACCTGAGTTCTCCCAGCGTGAGGTAAGCTTCGAAACCTCAACACGTCTGCAGGCATGTCTTAAGCAGGTAGTCGCTGATTGATCAGCGTCTTGATCCCACTGAGGCTTTGGTGGAGATATTGTCATGTGAAAATCCGGCCAAGCAGAGCGAGCGGTTTCAAGCTCTCTACAGTAAGTCCAACCGGTAACGTCTTACATCGCAGAAGTTAAGAAGGCCCAGCATCTCTACTACAGTTTAGGAACCACTTCCAAACGGACTCTCCGCTGCAACAAGCTTTACTACTTCTTCTTTGGGAGATATACGCGCACAAGCCAGCCCACATTCGCTGCATGTTTGTTTTGGGGCTAAAGATCCTCAGGGGATATTTTCTAGAAGCAGAGCTGCCACAGAAGCCCAGTCTTGCCTCGGAAAGGAACCAGATCATCAACTTCCTGGTCACCCCGCCGGATGACAATGTTCAGCCAGAGGTCAAGATGTATTGCAATCAAATTCAAGCAGGGATCTCCGAGCTTAGAGTTGGTAGAAACCAACGGGTTTACGACAAGAACCAAAGCGTCAATAAATTTTGTAAGCAAATGTTCCCGGATGATTGACCAGAGATGCTCAGAATTTGGTGCAGTCATTCAGCTTTTGAAATCAAAGTCCGTTCCAAACGACCCGTTCCCCATACAATTTTGTTTAGGCGAATGTGCAAAGGCTGCAACTTTGAAGTGTCTCCAGGGCTTAAGAGAGCAGATGATGGATTCATTCAATGGAGAGGAAGATGATATAGAAGAGTTTCTGCGAGGACAGCATGATCTTGAGCCCGGAATCCACATTTTGTACGGCCCGTCAGGATGCGGGAAGACTTACCGGATCCAAAAGCTCCTGCAACAGCGCTGGGGCTTCTTTCTCTCCCCCACCAACTTCTCGCAGGGTGGACCGGACTGTATTGCAGCAACATCACCTTGCAGACCGCAGTGCTGTAGAGCATCCAAGGATACGCAGACCTGGTACGCCGACATTCAATCGATAAAAGGAGTTACGCCCGACTGCTCGGCCTGGGCGGAGTCTCGCATGAACCTCCTGCTGGCTTGCCGCTTCGTCATCCTAGCTGAGCTCCTCCAGATGCGGTGTCTACCGGGCGAGAAGCTGCGGATGCAATGGAACCGTCTTCAACTCGCTTGCGACGAACATGGAGACGTCTTCAACATCCTTTTCTCCGTCGCCAGGTTTCTCGATATCACCAGCCTGGACTTATTGGGCACATTCAATCTCCCAATCTCCGAAGACATCATCAACAGTTTGCCGGGTCATAGCGCGCCATTCCTTGTCTGCGTAGATGACGCGCAGCGAGATCTCTACGGTGCAATCCCCGCCGGAACTGGACAGCTCAACGCACGCTTGAGGAAGCCTCTGGAGCTTTTTCTCTCAGGCATGTATTCGTTCCTCACATGGGAGAACATCGACTTCCGCATCGTGCTCTCGACGCTGCAGATCGAGGAAGTAGTCGGATGCATCAAGCGCCAAGCTCCGTCCATGGAGCAAGCGGCTCGATTCTCGTGGAACAAAACGAGCACTGCCACCGCACAGCTACCGCCGCCACAGGTCAGCTGGACAATCCACAGGGACTTCGCTCTTATCCAGAATGAAGCCCAGTTCTTAGACCTTCTCAAGCGCAGCGGTTTGGTCTGTGACCGGAGATCGCGAGAGCTCATCATCCGCGAGAGCAGGGCGCTGAGAGGGAGATACCTGTGGTCCACCCTCTTCATCCAGGATTTGAGGGAGCGAGACGTCATCAATGCGGAAACTGTGAAGCAGTCGCGTCAGAAGACGGTTCACGTTGTGAAGCAGGAGCTGGTCCAGCGCCTCAAGGATGTCGAGAAGAGGTCGCTTGAGGAAATGGTTCAGGAAGTGCAAAGCCAGGCGATGGAGTTTGGGAACTGTGCGGACAGAACATGCATCTTAATTGACAAGATGCAGGAGATCCAAGAGCGGCAAATGCAGTATCTGGAGACGCTGGATGAGCTCTGCTGGCTTGCCATCCGCAGTGATCTGTCTGGAGAAGTATCTGTCTTCAGTACAGCCAGGAAACAAGACATGATCGCCCACGGGTTCGCATTCGAAGAGGACACATCGGCATTGCGGGATGGAATTCATCATACGAGGCCCGGAAAAGGCATTAAACGGCCCTTTGAAAAGGTGAATGGAGACGCGGTTTCCAAAGTGCGACTGCCTGCCGTGAAGCTCAAGGAGAGGATTGCGGTTGAGGCTGCAATTGAGTATTTCCAGACGTGCTCGTTGCCGGACGGTGCCAGCAGATATGAACGGACTTTGGAGCACTTCGTCTTTACTGAGCAACAAAGCGCAAACGCACTTGGACGAACTGCGGAGGCATTTTTCGCCTGGGTAAGTGAACGGCCCCGGGTCACAAAACGTACAGGAAACTGACAAGCACAACCCTGCAAAAGCGCATGCAGAAACTTTTGCGGAATCTCAGGCCTGATGCTGATCCCATTCTCCCCCAATACGATGAGAGCCATAGGCAGGATTACCTCACCCTGCTCATTGGCAGGGCGATCAGAGTTCCAGATTTCATGAATGGCTCACAGGTGCAATGTTTTTCCGTTAATGGTAAACTTAACCAATACCGACTACTCGAGGGAAGAAGCATGGCATATAACGAAGTGGCATCAATTAAACGCCCTGCCCGTCTTTGGGAATGGATGAGCGATATCCGCCATCGCAAAGCAGACGAAGGGTTGGCAGCCACGTTCTGGTTTCCCAGCGAGACGGCCGGACCAGATGTTCTCTTTGCGTTGACGCGCCCAACTTTCGAAAGCGAGGAGACCAAGATGCCGGATGTCGTTCTCTGCGCTGCCAAGGTACGATTGCCTGCCATGGCACACGATGACACGATTGCTTACAACGCTGCAGTTGGAGCAGGGGCGTGACCCGACACATCATCCATCTATCCAAGGCCTCGACCCTCGTATGTGGTTTTCGAATAGCTATGATAATATAGGTCACGAAAAACGGTGTATGTTGGTGGAGTTGAAGGAGTGGGAACTGAAGGGTTGGCCGATTGTTTCCCTGTACATCACCATGCGCGCCGAACCGCCGTCCAACGACGGCTGTATAGTCCAGCAAGCACTTCGTGACGGCTCCCTTGATGTTGGAAAGGTTCTTTTTGGTCACAATCACTTCTTTAATTGGCTCGGAGCTACGCATACAAGGAACCTTTTCGGAGAGGCGTTTCTAAGACTGCAAAACACGCACCGGGCGTAACAAACACAACAAAAAGTGTCAAAATAGCTCTAACATTACGGAATCAAAAGCTTCAACTTGGGATATATCAAAAGATAGTTCAACAACTGCTACTAAGATTCCGTGCTCATAAATATACGAGTCGTAAAAATTATTTCCGCTTTTAATCCCTGATGAAATATCATTGAATTCTCAATTTTCTCCGTGGAGTATTCCGCTCCATTGTAATATCTAATTACGAGCTTCTCTGAGTTTGGTATAGGCGGGGGGAAAGAACGCATAATATACAGGGAGAAGGAAGATGATGGTATTGGAGCCCTACGTAAGAGGCACCCAGAATAGGAGCATAAGCAGAACGCTCCAAAAAAAAAATCCCCTGTACATCTCATTCAAATAGATACTATATGCTCATTTAGAGTCATTCTAATCACACCTGAACAAAAGCAAGCCCGATAAGCAGGTGCAAGGTGGAGCTGTCTTGGACAAGGACCGACTTCAAACGTCAATGAGAGAGTTTTTAGGTCTGTCTCCCTTTTTAGGGATGTTTGACAGCCGTCAGCGACCAGGACTGGGGCAGAGATCCTGCAACATTGTCTCCAGGTAGTTGATGGGCGGTGGTCGAGGTAACTGACGGATGCTGACAGCAGCGGCTTTGCAGTGTCTTATGAACCTCCACGTCTGAGTTGATGGACAAAGCATTAACGGAAATGCAGAAAAGGAGGTCACAAGTAGCAAACTTAAGCCTCTGCAGCTCTAAAAATGCGGTCTCAAAATCAAGAGTGACGGGGCAGAGCGCGGACAGCCTGCAGCGGAAATTAACAACGGTACCGCCCACTTGGGAGGGGGAGGGTGATATGCTTGACTACAAGCGCTGCGGGAAACGGCGAGACAACACGCGCTGTCGGTCGAGCTTGCAGAGCTGCTAGCCAACAAAGGGGCGGGTTTGTACATGTGGGTCGCCCCGCCTGCGTCGTCGGGAACAGTCCCGATTCGAGCTCTGTGATCGGCAGACCACGACGAAGGAGGCCAGCCGTCCCAATCTCGTCTGTTGGGCTCTTCGTTCTACAGAACTTTTCAATGTATTTGAAAGCAAATGATAAATATTTTATTGTGTCTCTCCACGGATCTCAACTAGACGGTTTCAAAACAACGAATGCAGTTGGATCTTGCGCGAACATGCAATGCTGCGCCGCCCCACCCGTCGTATCACCCTTGCGGCGACCGTGCCCAGAAAGCATCATTGCCCCGAAAATTGGGGGCGGGTTTTAACCATTTCCGCAACAACGTCGGCCTTATTGTACAGACCATGCGAAGATCTGTTTACGCAGCTTCTGCGTTAAAGAATAAGCCTTCCTGGATGCTCCCCGCAGCTCCAGCATCCTCGTTCTCAAGTATCGCAGACTTGCGCCAAGATGTCTACCCCATCGCCTGTGCCTCTTTCCCGTGCCGTGGCCCCGGAAACTTTCCATGAGCCTGTTTCCGGTATCTCGTTGGCTAAGAAGAATGTCCTGATCACCGGAGCAGCGTCCGGGATCGGCGCTGTGATCGCGCGGACATTCGCAGAGAAAGGGTAGGTAAGTCCCGCGCTGTCTCACAACAACTTAAATCTAACACAGCATCAGGGCATATGTGACACTCGTCGACATAAACGAAGAGCTCGGGAAGGAGTACACATCCCAGCTTCAGGGCAAAGGTCTCCGAGTCCAGTTCGTGGCCGCAGACGTAACGTCCTGGGAAGCGCAGGTCGCGGCGTTCAAAACCGCAGTCAAGTTCCATCCGGACAGCGTCCTGGACATTGTCGTCGCGAACGCAGGCATGTTCAGCGAGCCGTTTGTGGCACCGGACGAGAGCCCCATTTCGCTTGACCAGGACCCACCCAGGCCGGAGACTACTCCGTGGGAGGTCAACACCATCGGACTCAGCTTTACCACAAAGCTGGCGCAGCTGTATTTCGAGCTACCGTCAGAGAAGCCGGCCGCGAAGCCAAAGTGCTTGATCCTCGTCTCCTGCATCGCCGCCTACGTCGACTTTCCCGTGGTGGCGGCCTACACCAGCTCCAAGTACGGCGCACGCGGCTTCTTCAAGAATATGCGTGGGATCTTTTCAAGTCGCGGCCACCGTGTTAATCTGATTGCGCCGTGGATATACGATACTCCAATGGCCGCTGGGGTCATCCCGTTGTTGGAGGCCGTTGGTGCACCAGTGTCGGACATGGGCTTGATGTCGAACGCAGCTGTGAAATTAGTGGAAGATGATACCATAAATGGTGAGTGTGATGTCATTGCAAAATAGCACTGCCCTCTTTCTCTCTTGCTGACTCTATCTTCAGGGCGTGCTTTTTCAGTCGGACCTGAACGGATGATTGATCTCTGTGATGACGTTGAAGGTGGAAACGCCGAGACGGGTATTGCAGAACTTCGCAAAGATGCTCCTCAGTGGGAAGAGAAGGTTGTCGGAATGCTGGAACTGATGGGCTACTCTAAGGTGTTCTAAAGTAGCAGCAAGGGTGTTTGACTACGTGCATACTCAGGTTCGCTAATGCGGATGGTGACAAAGAGATCTGTAGATGCTTTAGCAGAAGCATTAACAAGTTGAAACAATACTTACGCATATGCCTGTACAATGAATCCAACTTGATGGGAAATCAGTCTCCGACTTTTGAACGTGTTGGTGTTGTGGGCATAAGGTCCTGAGATACAGGCATTTCCAGGAATTTGGAGTTCCATTCTTACGAACTGGTCATGATTCCGAAATCTCTTGCTCACATGTAATAGTACTGCTGAAGGGTACGGATAAGACCCTCATATGGAGAAGCCATCATGTACCACATGGCGTGAAGAGCAAGTATCACACCATAGAGCATTCACCACGGGAAGTTGAAGACAGCGCGACGCCGCTAAAGCAAGACTGACATCAATAAAGTGAGAAAAGGCTAGTAGGCTCTGACAGAGAAAGTCATACACCTGCAAGCAGAGCTGTAATCCAAAAACATACGATAAACGAGCGACTTAAGTGATCGTAACCGAGGAATCTGGGCAAGGAAAAGCTGACAAATGAAATAGAACCCTTCTACCCATATACCCTTCTAGTCTGTAAGCCCTTAGCAAAGCCGCTGATCCTCAAGGAAGTCGCCAAGCTGTGGAACGCAACCGGCGCAAGAGCAAAGCTAAACACAGTCAGATATCTCATGTAAGAGCACTTGATGGC
This sequence comes from Neofusicoccum ribis, assembly GCA_021436925.1. NCBI lineage: Eukaryota > Fungi > Ascomycota > Dothideomycetes > Botryosphaeriales > Botryosphaeriaceae > Neofusicoccum > Neofusicoccum ribis. Next base: position 12,668 of record JAJVDC010000382.1, read on the forward strand.
AAAGACTCACAGCACCAACGTCTCCGGCAACGCAAGAGACGAGATTGACCGGGTCCCTCTTCAGAATGGCAGCAGCAATGCAGACGCTGGAAGCGGCAACGGTGGCACAGCCAAGGAGAGAGCAGTCGGCTGCCTGAACGGCAAACTCAATGTTTGAGGCAAGGATCTCGGCTAAGAAGAGAGGTTATTGTGAATATATAGGCAGGACCTGGATATTGTGTTGATAGGATGACATACTTTCCGCCCTCTTCTGCAGCGCCATATCGTTGGGTGCGGCAATGGCTGTCATGGCGATGACAGAAGTCATGAGAGCGAACGGCTTGAACATCATTCTGACGGATTTGGGAAGAAGGAAGAGGTTCTTGAACGAAAGATAACGATGCTTAGAGAGGAGATAAGAATAAACTGATTTGAACCGTTGACTCTGGATGGCTGGTTGGTGCTGGATAGAGTGGAAGTTTGAGCTGCCTTTATACCTCGTTGATGGACCGTGGCTACCCTCCCGAAGAAGGCCTTTCGCACTCGTGATGGCTTCCGCGAAGACGGAGTGCCAATGGAATCCTCATGTTGGAGTACTGTTCTCTCAATAAGACGGTCACCGGCCTCGTAGCCACTCTGAGGATGCGTGAACACCATGTGCATGTTGATGAGCTCCAGCGTTTGTTAGTATCTGGGTTGGACGTCCTTCTGCATCCTGTTGAGAACGCCACTTCTGCAAATCCGCCTCAAGAACGGAAGGTCACAAGGGTATATCTTAAAATACCTAGAGAGGAGGAATACGTACCTGGAGCTTTAGGGATCATATCCTCCATTGCATCTTACTTAACTGTCAACCACATTAGCCCGCAATCACGTGTTTTACTGTTAGCTCAACGCTATTACACTAGCCTCCATACTACCCCTTTTACTCACCTTCTTACTACAACCGAGGTTACTATAAT
>JAJVDC010000383.1:0-13405 GCA_021436925.1 Neofusicoccum ribis
AGGGCTGAAGTAAACTACCGCGTACTATTACGTATAGTTACGTGGAAGAACTAAGTACTAAACTACTTGCTTATCGTAGTATATAGTAGAGAAAGACTTGTTATAGAAGGTTTACTTGAAAGAATACTTATTAGCGCGTGGTATGCGCTTCCGGGCTTATAACTATTAAACGGTACGAGAAAGTAGACGCCGCTACGTTATAAATTAAAGCTATCTAAGCTGACTATATACTACGCATTTAGAAGAATACGGGAGCTATTATAGTAACCTCAGTTGTAGTAAGAAGGTGAGTAAAAGGGGTAGTATAGAGGCTAGTGTAATAGCGTTGAGCTAACAGTGAAACACGTGATTGCGGGCTAATGTGGTTGACACTCCGCTATTCTAAATCTTCGCCTTGGTATCCTACCTCTCCTTTGCTTGCCGATCAGTCATTTCCGTCTCCTCCATCCTCCCAATTTGTCACACACCAATGTACTACTAGAGAAACACTTTGAATAGTCTGTAGCCTGCATATCGCTTAGGGCGACGGGTCAGGGTAAATGAATTCAACTCAACTCAACTCAATTACCACCTCGTCCCTGTCCTGGAGCCGGGGTAAGGGAGGCACGGGCGTGGGAGAGTATCGTCAAGTGCTCTCAGCGTACGCGAGAGTTGGTGCTTTGGGTTAAGGATGGCGGCGGTGGAGGAAAGGATGGACAGGGGTCTGACGATGGGGAGGATGATGGGCCTGTGATCCGTAGGCGTCATATACCGGGTCGGCGGAGGATTGGTAAGGGAGATGCGTCAGGCTCGTCGACAATGTCGTACTTGGATGCCGAGAGATGGCTCGACCGAGCAGAGGCCTTCGCCAGTAATAACGGGATGAGCGTCCTGCAGGATATCACGCAGGCGCTTGCCCAGCAGGGAAAGTCATAGCAGCAGCTTGCGGAGCAGCAGTGGTCCAAAATACCACCAACTCAAGAAGATTACATCGAACCACCGAGCAATCAACAGCAGCAGCAACTTCAGCTACAGGCGCAGTCCCCACCCCCGCCAGTCTCCTCCCGTTCGGTTAGTAACGGCATCTTGGAGCTCGTCCACGCCTTAGAGCAGGTGGAGTTTACGCAGCAGCGGCTGGCCTGGACGGTCGTTCAGGACCGGCTGCGCAAGGCCATGCAGCCGGCCGGGCACGCCCGCACGCAGGCCGAGGCAATCCTGAGGCAGAGGCTGGCCGGCCGTCCCGGGCTGGCCTCCAGGCTAGACAAGCACATCTTTGGCGCCCGCCGATAGCAGCGCCTCTTCCGTAGGCTTGGCTATGGCGTCGCCTTCATCGTCAGCGAGGCCGACCTACCTGACCGCTTCGTCGAGCGCGAGCTAACCAACGCCGACTTTGAGCGGTTGCTTAATTTTGTCGAAAAGGTTAACTGTCAGGCTTTAGCTGTTGGTAAGGACGTGTGGGAGAAGATTGGCGGTCCGGATGCTTTAGAGAGGGGCGACCTCAGCTTCTCGCTGGATGAGGCGTTGATGGTCAACTCGGCCTCCATTCTTTATAGTAGTAGCTGTAGTCAGGGAACGGTGGTTGTTGAGGAGGTCATGGATTCAGAGGATGATGGTGATGATGCTTTATAATCTTTCATTCTTTTTTCCTTCTATGCCTTAAAAACATTTACTCTCCGTTTCTTTTTCCGCCTCTCCCCTGCCTTTTTTCAAACCCCTATTTTCTTTACGTTTTCCTTTCCTTTTCTTTTCTTTTTTTTTTTTCAAAGCTATACCAATGTCCACCTATACCCATTCTGGCTCAAGTTCGACTTGCTCGCTGGTCACCACCCGCCTCGACCGTATGGGACGGAGCTCACCCAGTAGCCTGACCAGGCTGGCGGCGCTAGGGCGCCGGTCCGGGTCTCTGTCGAGCGTTGAGGCGAGTATATCGGCAAGTCCATTGGAGAAGGTCAGCATGGGTCCATCACTCTCCTCGCACCAGCCGCGTCCACGGAGTGACACCGGCTCGAGGACGGAATCTTCCGTATGGTGATCTGGTAGGCCGGCCACCGTGTCCCCCAGCACGATGTAGGGTGTGCGGCGGAAGACGCAGTAGTGGATGGTCGCGCCCAGGCTGAACACATCGCAGCTTGTCGCCCAGTCCTGGCCGTCCTCGAACTCCGGCGGCGTGTAGCCTGGGGTGAAGATGCTCCCCTCGTTCTCACCATCGCTGCTCCCCTCGTCCTCACTATCGCTGCTCCTGCTCGCGCCCACCTCCCTGGCGGATCCTAGGTCGGCAAGCCTTAGCGTCGGCAGGTCCGGGCTGTCCGGGTCGGTGAAGATCAGCACGTTGCCGGGCTTGATATCGCGGTGCACGATGCTGGGGCGGCGTTCGGATCCCGAGTGCATGAAGGCGACGGCCTTGGCGAGATCCAGGAAGATATGTCGGAGGAGGCCCTCGTCGGGCGTACGGGCGGTGCCGTCGGGGTCCTGGTAGCGCTCTTTTATCCACCGGTGCAGGTCGCCGGTGGCCCGCGGCATGAGGATGGTGCATTCGCCAGGGCTGGGGGTGTCTGGGTGCCATTCGAACATGTCGACGATCAGGTCGGCGTGATTGTAATCGTCTCGCTTTAGTAGCCGGTCGACTATGAACTTGTGTGGTGTAAGAGGCTGGCTGTGCTTGTCATACTGCTGGCTGATGATCTTGACCACCGCCTCACGCACCATCAGCACGCACCATCAGCACGCACCTGGCCGTGCCGCCCCTCCCTAGGGTGGCTCCGGGGCGCCATTCGCGTAGGTACTCGGTCCGCCTGCTCTCGATTGTTGTTTCTGGCGAGGGTTGACGGTTGATCTTAGTCGGGGACATCGCTGAGGTGAGGCTGCTGGCTGATGTTGAGGGATGGGTTAAGAATGAGGGAGGAGGGTTGGGAAGGTGTCTTTTATAGAAGTCGCGACGTGTGAAATTGATCGTAGATAATGCATTAATAGGATTAATAGGATGTTTTACTATCGTAGAAAATACTCAAGTGGTATATTTTACCATCGTAAACAATGCCTAGATGGTACATTTCACCCTATCACCCTCTCACCCTCTCATCCTATCACCCTCTCACCCTCTCACCCTTTCAGCATCAGTACCATCTAGATTCGCCGGGACGATACGGGAGGCACGTACCTTACCCTAGGATTAGTGGTCAATAACGCGAAGTCTTAGGTGGCCGTCGAGGTGTGGGTTATCCTCTGTCCTATTGCTTCGCCGCTAGTAATTTACGTGGGCGCAAGAAATCGACCTAAGAAAGCTTAACATCATCGGGGCCACCACAAACTTCACCCCATCGATCCCGGCTTAGGTGCGGGGTAGGTGACAGGCCCTTAAGTTTCTTTTTTTCTTCCACACCGGGCATAAATAGTCGGCCTCCCACCCTCGTCTCCCCTCCCTTACATCCTCAGCTTTCCTCCTCCTAAGCCGCCACACCTATATAAAACCATATCGTAAGTATCCCTTCCTTCTCTGACTTCCTGATCCGGCTCACGCGTACGGTCTTAGCACTACACCAGCCACCATCGCCGCCCGAGTGGCCCGGGCCGCCCGGATCCTCGAGGATGACGACGGGATCGCGGCCGAGGAGAAGGTGACGGCCCGCATCATCGCCCAGCTTGGCGACTCGCTGCATCTGCTGGCACCTTCTGTGGCCGAGCAGCTCGACGCTAACCCAACCGGCTGGCTTATACTAGCCCTTAGCTTCGGTCTCGGGCAGCGTATGGCGGGGGCGATGATGTAGCTCATCGTCGACACTCCCGAGAACCGTGAGAGGTTTACCAACGAGCTGCTCGGCCGCAGCGATGCCGACTACTATCGGGGCGCCATCTAGATGACGGCCGCCTACCTTGCCGCGGCTGGCCGCGGGGATAGCAGGGAGGTCTAGGCCGACGTCCTCCGTCGTTGGTACCCTTGGCCACAGGAGGGAGATGGTGCCGATGGAGGCGCCCAGTAAATAGTATTGAATGGGAGAGCCATGCTTTTTCTATTCTACCTACATTCTAGACCAAAATCTCAGTACTAGAGAACCTCCCACTAGACACTGAGAGAGACATAGACCACTTTACTGAGCAGCTCTAAGCAGTCATTTAAGCAATGATCTAGGATACCGTCCCTATGGTAAAGCTCTCACCATAGGCCACCATGCAGTGAATAGAAGAGTGTTCTAACCTAGTCTTACGGGCTAGGGCTGCTAGAAGAAAGTGGGCTGCCACCGGTAGAGAAGAGGATTGGGTGGCTTACTAAACTACTGCCAATAACAAGAAGAGGCAAATTAGAAGGGATAGAACAAAGGCATGGCGAAAAATAGTAACTGAGATCACTTTAAACCCGCGGGCCGTGTGGAAACTCTCAAAGTGGGCCAGAACAAGGGCAATAGAACCACCAGCTCCACCTTAGTTTCCTCCACTCCAGGGAACAGAAGGACAGCTACACTCCGATGTCTAGACTAAAATAGACATACTTAAGCGTTAATTCTTTCCCCATCTAAAGAAGCTAACCTCTCCGACCTGGTAGGGTACATATATCCAGTCCTAGTGGAAATCTCTCAGGAACTCACAGAGGAGCAAGTGCTGCATATCATTAAGCAGCTCCCCCCTGACAAGGCACCTGGCCCAGACAAGATCATCAACAGAATCCTAAAGCAGTGCGCACAAGTACTAGGCAAGCCAATTACCAGACTCTTTCAAAGATGCCTGGCAACCTCCTACCACCCTAAGCAGTTTAAAACATCTATTACTGTGGTGCTAAAGAAACCGCAGAGAGAGGACTACACCAAGGCCAAGGTATTTAGACCAATTGCCCTGCTTAACACTCTAGGAAAACTACTTGAAAGAATTGTGGCGGATAGAATCTCTCAAGCCACTGAAGCCCACCATCTCCTCCCTGACTACCAGATGGGAGCCGGGAGGGGCAGATCAGCAGTCACTACCCTCAGTCTTCTTACAGAACAAATCCACACTATATAGGAACAGGATCCAGGCCTAGTAGACTCTGTCCTCAGCCTAGACATCTCTAGGGCATACGACCATGTGACCCATAAGAGGCTCCTCCACAACATGAAAGCTGCAAGGCTACCAGACTGGGTAGAGAGGTTCACCCACTCCTTCCTGAGTAATAGGTCAACACAGCTCCTCTTCGGAGGACACACAAGCCAGGCCATCTCCACCCCTACAGGAATCCCATAAGGCTCCTCATTATCACCAATCCTGTACCTCTTCTTTGCCTCCAACCTCCTCACAAAGCTTAGAAGGAGGAATGTCTTCCCTCTTGGATTTATAGATGATACAAACATCCTAACCTTTAGCAGGTCTATAGAGCACAACTGTAGGATGCTAGAAGGAGCAAACAGGACCTGTGAAAAGTGGGCAGCCACCCATGGATCAGCCTTCTCCCTAGACAAGTACCACCTCATCCACTTCAGCAGGAAACCACGCAGGTTCAACATGGCAGCAAAGATCCAGATCCCTGGCTTTGAGGGAAACCCAGAGCCACTGATTAAGTGTTGAACGGCGCGAGAAAGTAGACACCGCTGCCTTCTTTATTCATGCTACTTGGGCTTATTATATACGCGTGCATAACGGGACTCGGAAGTATACCTATCCGTGCGCATAAAGGGGAAGTGTTATATGTAGTTGCAGGTGCGTTGCACAACAGTAAGATAGGTAGTGCTAGTACATGGATAAAACAGTAAAGAGACGTGTGTTTGTGAGGCAAATATGGTTGACATTAAGATACTAGGCGTCCATGTTGATAGTAAGCTGAGGTAGGGCCTATATATTAAGGAAACCAGTGCTAAAGCTACCAGACAGTGCATGTCCCTCACCAGACTTGCCACATCAACCTGGGGCGCCTCCTTTACCAAGGCACGCCACATCTACACAGCTGTGGTAAGGCCAGTCCTCAGCTATGGGTGTGGGGTGTGGCACACACCAGAAGGCACCCCAGGGTAGAGGAGGACAGCAGCCAAACCACTTGAGAAGATCCAGAACCAGTGCCTACGCACCATAGCAGGTGCCTATAAGTCTACCCCTACGCAAACACTAGAACATGAGACTAGGATCCCTCCCCTCCCACTACACCTGGATGAACTGGCCTTGGCCCACTCCATCCGGACCAGGGAAGGACCAGCAACCGCGGTAATTGAGGCAACATGTAGGGACATTAAGGTAGCAGCTAGAGCAGCATTCAGTGCAAAGGGAATAGCTGGCCCAACTAGAGGGAAGCTGCTTGAGGGGAGAGTGAACTCCCTCCTTAGCAGCTGCCCACCTAACACACAGAAACTACTATAGAGGACCTAACTCCGCATGGTAATGAGGAAGCAGTGGAAAAAGAGGTGGACAGAGCAAACCAGGCAGGAGGGGAGGCTAGTGGCCCAGAGTTCACCCTAGAACCTAAAGATTAGGCAACTACACAGTAACCTACCTAAACCACAGAGCATACTTCTTACCCTGCTGAGGACAGAACATATTGGGCTGGAGGACTACCTCTCCAGACGCAAGGTGCCAGACCATCCAAGCCCTACCTACCTATGCGGCTGGCATAGACAAACTCCAAAGCACATCCTCTTGTTCTATCCTTACTTCCAAGCAGGCAGAGCCCAGATGCTCCACACAGCCCAGACTACAAACTACCACACGCTGCTGACAACAAAGAAAGGAGTCCATGCGGCCACAAAGTGGTTTCTAAAGCTGGGGCTGCTAGGGCAATTCAGCCTGGCAAAGGAAATGGACTGGGAGAACTTAGAGGACCAGGAGAACCCGGTGGACGAAGGAGACTAGGATGGAAGGAGAGAGCTAGGAATCAACACCTAGTATAATTGTAGGGCTACCACAGCAGCCGCTACTAGTAAGCAGAAAAACGGGAAAAGAAGGGGTAACACACCCAACATAAAGAGAGGAGAGGTTTTCTACCTAGAAAAGGTTTTCCCTCTCATATAATATACCATAGATAGCCTTCCCCGCATGGACCCGTAAGGGAGCTAAATCGGGACGAAAATGAATTTATCTATCTATATATCTAGCATACCGTTACAAAAGCTTAAACAAATCAGGCAATAAGGCATTGATTAGCCAACGATTGGGCTCATGTTTTATCAAACTCTCCCCCTCCCCCCCCCCAAACGTCGTACCTTGAGTGAACTCGCCGGGTCACGGGTATATTCTTAACGGAAATTGGTGGATCTGGCTACAATTGAAGCGCGCATCTATTGCAACAAGTGGGTATCTATGTATGATACTGTGGAAAACTCCAGACGGTTCGCAACGTAATGACCGTACCTATCACGACGTCTGCCTTTAGTTATATACCCTCTATTTCAGCGTCATGCGTGATCATCGTAACTGCGGGAAGCTGACGAGTACCTGCGACTGCCGCCAGGGCAGATCTGCGCTGCCTCATTGCGCGGGCCATGGCGCTACGCCTCATCCGCCAGGGTCTGCGCAAAAGTTTATTAGTGCTGCTGGCGGAAGGGCCATGCAGCCTGCAAGCACTGCTTTATCAATGCGCAGCTTGGCGGCACCACACGGAGGGTGCTCCTATGGTGCAGTGCGGTGCTAGCCGGCCCGACGCGCCAGTGGCGTGGGCCCCAGCCCTAAGTAGGTATACTGCGGATGGCCAAGCGTGCCGCAATCGCCACGGCGAATGAGCGGAGGTGGGGTCCTGGAACAGGCCCTTGCAGCTAACCAGCCTGCAGCCTCGGACTTGCGCCCGCCCTTGACTTTCCAAATGACGCGAGGCGACCAGATCTATTTGGACCCCTTCTACACCTTCTCGTTCGCTGCGCCGCGATACCGCCGCACGCCAGCACCAACGTTTACCTGCCTCCACACCACCGGCCTAAGCGCATCCTCCGCGATCATGTCTCATCCGATCTTCAAATGGGGCTGCTCGGGCGTCAACCGCGGCCGAATTTTCAACGGCGATGAATCGTTCCACCAGACGGATACTCTCGAAAGTTCTGAGGCCGTCGAGAATGACCCTCCCGTGATCTGCGCGACTTGTCCAGGCCCACGGTGTCGACGGTGCGGCAGCCCTCAAGAGCACACCGATTCCGTGGTTATAGCCGTCGACGGCGCGTGCCGCGGTAACGGTCGCCCAGACGCCATCGCTGCGTGCGCCGTCTTCTTTGCCCCTAGATCCCCTCTCAACGAGACGCACCTCCTTGCCGCAAACGGCCCCCCACCGACGAGCCAGCGCGCCGAATTGATGGGGGGGATCAAGGCGCTGGAGGCTGCTAAGCGCTTGGCCGCCAGGCCGGAGGAGTGGGGCTACGAAGACCTCAACCAGGTCGTCATCAAAGCCGATTCTGCCTATCTCGTACGCGGTGCGACCGAATGGGTGTCGAAATGGGAAGCCCGTGGATGGATGAACGCAAAGGGAACTCCAGTCATCAACCAGGAGCTCTTCCAACGGCTCGAAGGCTGTATCCGCGAGCTCGAGAGCCTAGGGGTCCTGGTTCAATTTTTCCACGTGCCGAGACAGCAGAACCAATGCGCGGACGCTGCGGCAAACGAGGCTCTGGATCAGGTGGGAGAGCCACGGTCGATAGCGACGCCGTTTAGAGTCGACCCTCTTCCCGCCGAGCAAGGACAGGTGGTGGAGCCGAGGCGCGCAAACGGCGGCCGACGCACGATCCTCATGGTCTCGCTTGACGGCCAACCGTGGTTCGATGACATGTACAGTAGCCTTCTCAGCTCGCTCCACGACCGCGCGCGCGTTCGGCGCGTCGCCGACGCCAGCTCCCTACTGGACCAGCTGGGCTCCGACAGTCCTGCTGCCGTTCTGGTGACTGACCCTGGCATAACGCACCGCAAGCATCGCCAAGCCCTGCAGAAGCTTGTAGAGTACGTCTCCGATGGCGGCACCGCTGTCTTCTGCGGCACCTTCAGCTCGTTCATTCAGCCGTCTGATCTAACCGCCCTCTTCCGTTCGCAATTCGGGCTCCCCTGGCAAGCCGGCAACTATTGCCGAACAACGTTCCAGCTTAATGAGCTGGCCGCGGCCAATCTACCGTCATCGGCACACCTCTCGCAGATGTACCAGACTAAGGCGACGCATCTGCACGGCGTGGAGCATCCTTCCGCGCTCTACCTCCCTGATGATGATGAGCCCCACACTCAGACAAGCGCCGCATGGGCGAGAGTCAAGCAGGGATGGGCTGGCTACATTGGAGATGTCAACGCCGAGAAGGAAACCGATTGGATCATTCTGTCCATGTGCGGTCTCTGAGCGCATGCTTCTGCCCCTAATGTAGACTTAATTCCATCAACAGAGAGCTGAGTGATCGGATTGCTCAATACGCCTCTTGCTATTCTTCTCCTGTATTACTATTAAACAGAATCTCAGTAACCCGCTCTCCGTCGTACGCGGAGAAGTGCGCATAGTTAAGGCAGTACGTTCTCTAACTCTGTAGGCGTGCCCGGCCTCTTAAGTGACCATGTCGTCCTTTCTGAAGAATTTTGATACCCTCCAACGGTGCGCCCAGCACGCGGCAGCCACCGCCAAGACCAGCCCCGGCGCCGTCGCCCAGCAACCCGTTTGCCTGGCACCCCGCTGTCTCGCCGCCGCGCACCAGCCATTCTGCGGAGCACAAAGACAGCCGCCTCCCGTCACCGGCGCCCCTGGCAGCCGTGCCTCTCCCGCGCGCTAGCCCGCTCCTGTCGCCCACCAACCCGCTTGCGCCCCGCCGCAGCCTGCCTGAGTCGCCTATCCTGAGCCGCAGCGCGACACCGGCACCGACACGTGCTGAGCGCGTGTTCCAGCGGCTGGTTCACGCGCAGGCCGCGCGCGAGCGCCAGCAGAATGAATGAAGGGGTTTCCAGGGTGTCGCGTGGCCTTTGTGACTGGGCGCTGTCTTGGTTTGTAGTCTCTTGGGCCATTGTCTTCGCCGGAGAGTCTCTGTGTAGGATCCTCAGGGAGGAAAATTCGACACTGACACACCTTCCAGACACCGTCCTCAACGCCACGCTCGACCGCTCGCGCCGCATCGCCGCGTCCGGGCTGGCCCCGCCGGCCGAGCCGTTCCGCGTGCACAAGACTTCGCGCACCGTGTCGCTCGCGCGCGGCAACATGTTCGAGCTGACGGAAACGCTGGCGCGCTTCTGGACGCGGGCAGCGTCGGCGGACCGCGACGTGACTGCGTGCCGCGCGCTGCCGCTGCACGCCGTCATGAACAGGCTCAACGGCAACCTCTCGCTAGCACTGTGGAGCGCGTCGGATTCGTTCAACGAGACGGCTGCCGCCTACGGCCACGTCGCCGCGCTGCCCGACGACGTCTTCCGCCCACCCGCCCTCGCCATGCCACGCATCTAGATGCAGAACCTAGATGCCGCGCGTGCACCCACACCCAGCGCTCAACACAGCGCTTCCGAACGCGCCCGAGGAGAGCCGGCGGCCGTCGGAGAGCGCGCTCGCACGCCCAGCTTGTCACCGCAATGCCCCACCTCGACCCGATCCGCCTCGAGCTCGAGCTCGTCGTGCACGCCATCGAGGCTGCTGCGCGGGCCCGCCGACAAGCCCGCCCGTCCCCTGCGGCCTCGACGGCTCCGCCGACCAGCTGCTCGCGCGCACCGCCCCCGTTCGCGCCCGCCGTGCACTGCCGGTTCCTCGGCGACGTGTGGCCAAGATTCCACGCCAACGTCCGCAGGTTTGACAGTGCCGCGTTCGACCGCCAGCTGGCAAAGGGCTCGGTTTTGGACGAGGCGGTGCGGCACATTGTAGACAAAGAAAAGGTGCCTCGCGGGGTCGATAATGTTGCTGGTACCGCCGACGCCACCCTTGTGGGCGAGCGGCGACGCTGCGAAGGCGGCGCTGGCGTTGCTCTGGCCACTGCTGCGCCGGGAGGTCGGGTCGGACGGCGGCGAAGAGCGCGAGGGGGGTTGAAGGACCCTGGGGGGAGGCGGCGCGCGAGGACAGGGACGCCAACCTGGGGGGACGAGTCCGAAGACGAGGACCACCAGTTCGCGGGCCCAAACTGGCGCGGTGGCTGGCGGCGCTGCTTGTCGTCGGCGTAGTCGCGCTGGTAATGGTGCCAGTGCACCGGGCAGAGGCCGTCGCGCCAGGTCCGGCCCCGGCACCGCCGATTGCCGCGGGTACGCATCGCAGCGCAGCGCCGGCGGATTGAGGAGCAAGGAATTACGGAGGGAGGTGGTGGGAAGATCAGAGATTGGTGCAAAGGTATTAGAGGACGAGCGGTGGACGATCAAGAGCGAGGGAAAGAATTGACTTTTGCCCGATGCGGGAGAAGATTGAGTTGGTGGTCTAACGTCAAGCTGTAAGACGCTACTGGTGAGCTTTTTGTATTGGGGTGGCGGGTGCTGGCTCCCTTGCTTTTGGGCTGAGAACTTGTCAACTTGCCAGCCTGCACCGGCGAGGATGCCCTGCTGCAGCATCGTCGTCTCCGTCGTTGGTCCGGTCGGCGGTGGTGCATGCTACATGGCGACGGACGGCAGAGCGGGACGCTGCTGGATCGGTGGCAAAGAGAGAGAAGGGCGAAAGGTGCGGTGAGGATTGGTGTTGGTACGCGCAACAACGGTGCTTGTTGGGCCTAGTTAGCGGTTGGGAGCATCGCCGTCGTGATACTAGAGGGGATAAATGTCACTTGTTATTCGTTCTTACAGTGTCTTATGTCGCTCCCGCAGCGCGGCGGCAACGGCAGGGCTCCCGACGACTTCCTAATACACGATCTCTTTGTCGTTGCTGCGCGAAACGGGAGAGGCTTGCCAAGCCGACGTTTTTGATGTACTGTCCATGCCCCATAGCTCTCAGCAAGATCAGAGTCAGTCTATGTCAGACTGCCCTGATGAGACAGTCTCAATGCCACGATGCGGGGCGGCGACACTGACGACTCACTGCTCACGCTGCGAATAGGTTGTGCGCCCCACCGCAAAGTACACTATCGTCCACCTCGTGCAGTCGCAGCGGATCGTCCCTGTGGACAGGGACAACATGGGCATTCTGACCCCTGTCCGCATTTTCCTGCTGCTGTGACCCCAAGCTTAGCAGGTCAGCCCCGAGCTTAGAAGGTCGGATAATAAACCGCTTTTACTCAGCAGTTCACTTCAGCATAGCCCCCTTTCTGGGACTGGGAAGAGTTTAAGGTCTGTTGCCGCATCCGCAACGGAATTCTGTAGCGCTTCTCTCTCCAGGAGCCTAATTAGGTAGAAATGTAGACTGTCCGCAGCTCATGTATAGTTCCATTTTGGATCAGTAATACGTGCTGAGAGAATCTGCTCATATACGCATGTGTGCTTGACCCTCCAAACCTTGCCTCCAGTGAGGCGTGCCTTGTACGTTTTCAAGATTTGAGATGCTCTTCTCTCCCATATGGTCGAGCCGCAACACCCGCCGCGCCTCAACCTCGATGGTCCGCGCTCGACACTCAAGACTCGCCGCCTCAACGCTGCTCCCCGACTCGAAGGTCCGGGTCTGGTTTCCGACGCGCTTGTGGGACGAATCTCCTGGGAGGATCCCAATGTCGCAGCAGAAGTCGGAAACTAGATGGTACCGGATAAAGAAGACCTCGATACAAAGTTTAACCTCGTGGTAGGAAATCACGAGTGAAAGGGTACGGGAGACGCCTAAAAACTAGTCCATAGCAAGTAAAAGGCGTTTGTGCCAGGGGAAACTCGTCTTTTATGAGGGGCTAGAAGGTTGATTCGGTAGAAGCATTCCGGAGCCACAGGATTTCCGATATATGCCGCTGCCGAAGGAGGGAGCAGGATGAGGTCCGGAGGGCGCTTGGCCTTCCGCCAAAGCAAATCTCCCGTCTCTTCCTCTTTCTTTTGTCCATGTTTCTAATGTTTTCGGTTTTCAGTTTTTGCTCCAATTCACGCGGGTTATTTGGCGAGGTGAACGAAAAATCATGTTGATAGACCAGCAAGCAAGGAGCGAATAGCAGATGGATTGCTAGAGCTAAAGAAAGAAGGAGAGGGTGCTGGTAGCGCTGAAGGTTGTGCCTGCAGCGCACCGACTATGACTAAGCAAGCGAAGCCGACGAATTACGCGCTGTCTTGCTTTCCCCTGCCCGACTGCTTCAAAGGCTCGGTAGCACCAGCTGCAAAGCCTCGTCAACTTCACCCTTGTAATCGGGATATTCTGTCTCGTGCCGCGAAGGGTTACTCTCATAGCCTTCACTATCGGATAGAAAGCTCTAGTCCACGAACCAGGGACACCCAAGAACAGCTCCGTGCCACTATCACCCTGTTCTCGGCCGCGTTACAGACCGACGTAATCCTATCCTCTTGTTTTCCATTTATTGTGCTATCTTTATGAGGACTTGTCCCATACATGTTGGAAATCACGTGTACGTTAGTTGCAAGATTAGGTATAGCGCCGAGTTTGAGGATAAGTCGGGCACCTCTCCTGCCCCCCTCACCAACTCATGCCAAGAATCGTACTTCATTC
>JAJVDC010000384.1:0-13343 GCA_021436925.1 Neofusicoccum ribis
TATAGTCTACTATTACGCGTACGTCTTTAATTAAGGGTGGGAATTCTTATAAATCTAGGTCTAAGATGTATTAGACGATTATATCCTCCTTAATCTTAGCTAAATTCTAAGTAGTAGGCTAGAAATTAGCTTTATAGGTTCTACCGTTTATTCTATCATAGAGCGTAGATTTAAATATATTATAGATCTTTACTATAGCGCGGCGGCTTAATTTTTAAGAGGTTTAAATAGCTTTAATAGCTAAGATAATTCGTACTTTAATTATTTAAATTTATATACTTAGCTATAGAGAAAACGCGTATAAAAGACGAAGAGTAGTAGCGTTAAGAAAAAGTATATAAGTTACTAATATACGTAGCTCGCTAATAAACCACGTTATAAGAAAATAAAGTTTCTAAGCTAAAGAAGAAGAGAAAAAAGAGCGAGTTATAGAGTAAAGATATATCACCCTACCGCTGATAAATAAACGACTCAGCTAAGGAAAAACAGTTTATCCGATCCGACACCGCTTGGCTACCCGGCGAGGAGTCCATAGAATGTGGACCGGGGTTGGCCCGTAGCCCAACCCTAGTCGGCTGTTAGCTCCAGATAACGGTCTAACAGCCCCGATGATGATGATGATTCATACACCCCATCGACCTCCACAGGCCATAGGGACGAGGAACGCCATCCACGCTAAGCTACATTGCGATCCCAGTTCATTCGAGGCCCAGCACGCTGTATACAAAGAAAACATCCTTCTCTCCCATTAAACGAACCAAAACGCAGACAAAGACAAGAATACTAGTTGAGAAATTAAGCAACGCGCAAGAAAAGTAAGAAAAGAAATGTGAAATAAAGCCATCCTCCATGCACCCCTTATATTATCCCCCTCGAGACCGCTTCTCGAGTGCTATTAGTCCCTATAGTGGCGTGACGGCTGGTTGGAGAAGGGATTAATTTACTTTAAGAAGGACTAAGCTCTTAGTCTTTAGTTGCGATTAGTTTTCTAGTAGCTAGAGTAAACGCTACTATTACTTTGACTACTCGTATATCTGTACGCCACTTTTCCGGCGGCCCGTCTATATACTTACCGTCGGGCTTTTTCGTGCTAGACCATCCACCTAGTATAAACGCGAGATCTCCAAACCTGCTCCCCAGGCCGACTTGTAATTTGGCCCGGAGATCCATCCAACGCGGAAACTCTAGGAGGAAGTGCTTAACCGTTTCTCTCTCTACTCCGCAGTCGTATACGGGTACCTCTACTCGCTTGATTTTGTATAACGGTTTATTTAGGCTCGCTTTCGACGTCCTTAACTGTGTGGTTACTACCACTTCTCTATAATTTAGCTGGTTATAGAGCTTCTTGGTGTGAAAGTACGCTAACGCGCGGTCAAGCTTGTAGATGGACTCGCCAACCTTGGAAGCTTCGAACGTTTTCTTCTAGAGTCTCGTGGTGATTTCCTTACACCGTGCTATGGCTGAAGACCGTAGTAGATTGTCTAAGGGTAGTTCTCGGTTGCTCTTCGTAGCTTATAGTGCTAAGCTATGCGCCCTCTCGTTACCGTTAACACCTTGGTGCGTAGGCACCCACCTGAATTCGACTAGCGGGCCCCTATTGTATTTAATCTGGTCTAGTGACTGTAAAACGCTTCTAACTGTTTCCTAGCACGGCATTTAGCGCGGCTTATAGAGGAGACGAAGGGCAGTCTTATTGTCGCTATAGATGACGTGTTTTACCTTGGCCGCTTCGGGAAATCTAGCCACCATTACGGTTGACCACGTGCCGCGTATTAGCCCTACAGCTTGGTGAATTGCTTGGAGCTCTGCGAACAAGCCGTCTACTAAGTCGGACTTACCGACCGTGGACGAGTGGGTAACGACGGTCGTGCCCCTGCCGTCTACGTACGAGATGCCGCTACTAGCCTTTCCGTTCCGTTGCAAGCCATGTGTAAAGATGGCGACCTCTGATTCTAACCAAGAGCTGGCTCGGAGCCTTGCTGCCTCTAGGGGCTCGATCCGAACGACCGGCCCGCTGGTCTAGGGCATGGTTACAAACGGGCGGATTGTTTCAAGGCGCTCGACGTCGATTTCTCTATCCATCAGCATTATCTACTATAGCGGAGGCACGAACCTCTTATTGGCCGGGCCAATCGCGCGCTTGAGCTTGCAGAACAGGTGTCTCCGTAGTAGTGTGTGGTAGTTAACCTAGAATCGAAGTAGCTGCTGGTGGAGGCGGATCCCGATAGGTAGAATCGCTGCTTCGGCCTCGAGGATGGGTAGCGCTACCGTCCTGAGCGCCCCGGTAATCGCTCTACCGGTAATCCTCTATACTGCCTCTAGTGATTTTATTAGTGGTGCTGTTGTAGCAGGTGCCCACACTGGAGCGGTATAGTCGATTGTCGGGGCTACTATAGCCGCGAAGAGCTGGCGCACGCTGCTCGGTTAGAGGTCCTGTAGTCTCTTCAACGCCAGGGCTACCTGGATACCTCTCTTCGCAATCCTACCCACATAAGCCTTGAACCGGAGCTCTTGGTCGAATATAACGCCTAGAATCTTCGCTTCTGTCCTTGGGTGTACTTCCTTCTCCTTGACCACTATTGGCTGATCGGACTACCTCTGCTCGTTCTACGTGAAGTGGACGAGCGTCGTCTTCTCTACTTCGAACGTCGCGCCGCTCGTCGCCTCCTACTCTTCAGCCTGAGCCACCACTGTCCTTTAAAGCTTTGCCACGTTTTCGCTTACTAACGGTCTAGTAACCCAGGCGCTATAGTCGTCGATGAGTACAATGGCTCCTTTGTTCTTATTGGTGACGGACTACACTAAGTCCGCGTTGAAGAATAGAAATAGTATCGGCGAGAGAGGCGATCCCTATAGGAGCCCTGCCTATAGTAGGTCCGTAACCCTGGACGTCTTACCGTTTACCACCACTAAAGCGCTCCTATTAGAGCAGAATGCTTCTACTTATCTTACTAATACTTCTAGGATCCTCCTTTACTATAGTCGGTGAAGAAGTACGTCTCGGACAACGCCGTTATAGGCTCCCTTAACATTGAACGATAAAAGCGAGAGAACTTTACCCTCGCGCCACGCGTCATAGATACGTTGTTGAAGTATTATTAGTACTTGTACCGTCGACCGTTACTTCCTACCGCCAAAGTGGTTCTTAGGGAGTAGAGAGTGTTCCTCCGCTAAAGTAGAGATCCTCTCTACCACCACCAATTCCAGCGCTTTCCCCAACGTCGATAATAGCGAGATTGGCCTATACCCTTACGGTACCTCCGCTGATTTTCCTGCCTTTCGTAAGGGTACAATCCTCGCTATACGCTATTGGCTGGGTAAGCGACCCTGCGTTTGTAAGGGCTTGCATCCGGTGCATTCGCGGAAATGCAGTGGCATTGCTATCTACAAGAAGACTAAGCTGAAGAGAAAAAGAAAGAGATGTAAGGCAAGAGCAGCGTGGATAATATACACGCTGCGCGCGGATAATTCCCTAATTAGGAAATGTATTCTCGAACCTTCTCGCTCCCTCCCTTCTACCACTTCCTGCCTGCGCTTCGCATGCTTCTCGCATATGCTTCGCCGCAGGATCATCCAAGGCACCTTACGGTCTAAACCGTCACAGCGTTAACGACTCGCTGAACAGCTAATGGACATACTTACCAACCACTGGCCACAGCTCGTACTATGCGACCGCAGGGATTCCGTCTGCTCCTGGTGCTTTAAATGGGCTGGCCTGAAAGATGGCTTCCCTTACCTCATTCAAGGTTAGCGGTGCGTGATCGATTGGCTCGCTAAAGCTCAGGCCCGTCTCAGCCCGAGCGCTCTATACTTTAGGGAGCTCCGGGAAGATGCTCTTGATTAGTGTTTCCGCGATCTCCTCGTGGGATTCTACGCAACCATCCTAGTATTAAAGGCGGGCAATTCGAGCGAATCCGCTGCTTCCCGGTTTAGAGAGGTACTTGGCCGCCTTCTAGATGTTGGTCGGTTCCGCGAGAAAGTCCTTTCAGCACCTCCGCTTCTATCGCCCCATCGTATTATAGAATCTTTTAGCCGCTACCATTGCTTATGCCTCCAGCTAGCCGTCTGGCTGCTCTCACCTGCGGTGCCCTCTCGCTTTGTTCCTAAAGTAAGTGAATGACCTTCGTAGTTGAGTGAGATCCGCTGTCCACCACTTCTTTATATATGATGATGGCCTCGCCTTAGGGATACAGCGCTGGATAGCTGCTAAAACCGTTCCTAATAGGTAATTGGTGAAGCTATTAATATCTTCAGCATCTGGGGGTGGCTCCTCGATAAGCCTCTTTCTCACATCGCTTCTAACGGCCTCCCAGTTAGCGCTGCGGAACGTGTACTGCGCTTCTAGTTCTTGGTAAGACACGTTGGTCTCGAAGTGAGCTTCAATCGCTAGATGGTCATGGCTATATACCGTGTTGAAAATGCCGCAATTGCTTATGTTATTCGTTAGCCGCGGAGATGCTAGAATAAAATCGATCGTGGAACTGTGTCCGGCTGCTTTATAAGTGATTATGCCCCGAGGCAGCAGGCTCTATAGATGGAAATCCTCCATGAAATCGATTATCGGCGCGCCCTCTCCATTGCGTGGTGAGCTACACACTAGATCACCTCCCCATAGCTAGTCGTGTCTGTTGAAGTCGCCACAGATGAGGAGCTCCAGCACCCTATTGGTTTGGCTTCCTACCTGTGTGATCGCCGTCTGGAGGTGGCCAAGCGTACTGGTAAGCTCTGGATCGGTTGCGCTCTCCTTGTTGGCGACGTATACGGCCGCCACGAATACAATCCGATCCCGTAGCGTGACGACCGCGGCCGTGATATTAGTATAGGGCTCTACTATCTGCCTGGCTAGCGTGTCTTTGTGGATCCATGTCATCGAGCGGTAGGGATAGCGACCATGCCGCGATACGGTCGGCAGTAGTTACTTCTAATATGGATGAGTAACGGGTGCTACTACGGTCTCGCCGCTAGGCTCGCGAAAGTAGCTTGGCTCCAAGATAAACATAATACTGAAATCGCTAAGGTCTTCGTCGTTTAGTAGGCTATACTACGCTATCCCGCTTTTCCCCAAGTTCACGTATATTACTTTTAGCGGTCTACTTATTTTACTAGTGGAGTATTTCGCGTAATAGCTTGTCGTACTCTAGGTAGCCTCTATCGTCTACTCTGTGTGGACCGCCGTAGGAAGCGTACTTTTCCGTCAACGACGAGTATCTATCTTCCCTATAGCCAACTCCCGTACAATTTACGCATCGTTCTTCTACTCGGTAGCGGAACTATAGGTGGTCGTAGCTCTGGTACTTGAAGTAGCGTCTTGGGCGCGGATGATACTTAAACACGTTAGTATACGCCGCCTCTCCGCCTACATCAATTACTCTCTTAGTAAGGAGTGCGTCGGCTGCGCTCTTCTTAGCGAGGTATATCACCGCCGACCCGTAGAGACGGCTGCTCAGCTTGCTTAACTAGCGGACCTGCGTTACTTCGACGTCGTTCTCGGTGCCAATCATCTCGCTTGTATCGGCGTGCACCATGGTGCGGATATTATTCAGAATAGCCAGCTTGTTAACATTGTCTACTTTGACTGGGTGCTATTGGCGACCCCGGATCCTCGCTCCCTGGAAGGCCGTCTCTAGCCACGCGATGTTTGACCTAACGAGCTCTTCGTCTTCTTCCGTCCCAAAGAAAACGCGCACCCTGGCCGTATCGCTCGGGTTCTTTGTAACTCCGTAGCACTTGACTTTCTTTATAGCTTTCTAATTCTCTAGCGCTATCTACACCCGCGTGTAGATATCCCTGGGGTTTGTGGTTTCAATATCGGCACTGGTGAGATGGAGCTCGATCGCGGGCGGCATGGTCCGGGCCTTTGGGACAATTGCGTGGCCTACGCGCGCTAGGACGGCAGCGAAGGGCGACGGGCTACTGTTTACTAGTGATGGCGGAGCTCCTCGGAGCACGTTCGCGTACGTGGCGTTGATCTGGGACTATAAGCTCAGATTCCTACGCGTCGACTCTACGAGTACAGCGATCTACTTCTCTATCTTTCCCATGCGCTCTTCCATCTTAGCCTGCGTTTCCTCAGATATCTCAAGCGCGCTGGACAACCGCTTAATCTCCTCCTCGTTTCTGGTACCTTGCTCTATTAGAGCCTTATTCTATTCGGTAAGCGCTTTGTTCTGCTCGATAATAGTACCCAGTAGGTCTATAATGTCGTTCAGAGTCGGTTTCTTGGGTAGCTCGGTTACAATTAATGTGCGAGACCGGCGTCGACCAGTTGGTTTACCGCGGTGGAGGGCTCGATAGTCGGGGCGCTCCTGAAGACGCGCTGCGCGTCGAGACGCGCCAACGGTCGCGTATCCGCCCCCATTATCTTCGTCTACAGACATTGCAGGGCCGAAGTAGTTAAAATCGCGCTTAGAAGGGTTCTCAATGAAAACAGGATTCCCCGGCTTCGAAATGAAAGGTTCGGTGGGCCCAGATACTACAGCAGTATAGTATTGAGGCTAGTGTAGTTTTGTTGAACTAAGGATGAAGCACGTGATTTCGGGCACGTGTAGTTGACAGATCTCAATAGTTCCTTGATGTTGACTGAGATCCCTCCGCCGAGGTCCTCGAACAACGATGCATACGCGCCCTGGCAAGTGTTAGCTTCCCGCATCAGATTTTAACAGAGTTCTTACAGCTATCTATAATGTAATACCGCCAAGTTCTTTTTTAATGGCCAAGAGGTGGACAGCCTCTCGCTTGCGCTTTGCCTTGTAACGCATGGTTCGGTCGATTTAAGAAGGACTAGTACGGCACTAGGCGCTGTTTTAGATGCGTGGCCTACCGGCCGCGGCTAAGCGCTGAGCCTTGGGGTCACCGGAGGACCGGGGATGTGAACTAGTACCAATTAGGCTTGGTGTTCGACAGGTCGTCAGGAGCAGAATCAAAGACGTGCCGAATACCAAAACCGCGACATACACGGTCGCACTTGTACGTACTATTAGTGCAGCGTTACCGGTAAGTAGGAAAAACGGAATAAGTAGAGGAAGACGCGCCTGAATAGAGAGGAGGGGTTTTTGCCTGGCGAATAAGGGTTTCCCCCTCGTGTAAAATAATTGCAGATAGCCTGCCCCGCATGGACCCGTAAGGGAGCTATATCGGGAAGAAATAAACTTATCTATCTATCTATTAGTACAGCGTCGCGCACTAACGCGCGTACTCCTAAGCGCAGCTGGTAGACGGCATGTAGACCATCTATAAATATTCGAGGCACGGCGAACAATGGCTACTCCAGCGAGGAGTAATACAGCAGCTGAGTCGTCCGATTCGAAATCGTCCCGGTCGCGCACCGTATCCTTTAATTACAAGGCCGAATACGACTTCTAGACAGGTTCCTTCGGATAGCTTTATAGCCCATATACATCACCCAGTTAGGGTAGATGTCAATCATACGTGCCCGTAATCACGTGCTTCATCTTTAGCTTAATACAACTATACTAGCCTTAATACTACCCCTTTACTCAAAACCCTTTCGGTAACGAACCTCGAACCCATTGCTACGCGTCAAGGGACCCAACAAACCGACTATCGCGCCCTCCACACTAGTAAACCAACAAGACAGCGTAGGGCTCGCGCGACCTCTACATCCGACCTGCCTAGCGACTCGACTCTGGACGACGTGATTGGCCTGCTTAATATCATTGTCACACAGAACGACCGGCTTACCGAGCGCAACAAAGAACTTGACTTTGTATATCCGATCGTAGAGCTCGTACGAGAGCATGTCCGCTTGCTATACTATCCCGCCGCTGATCGCTGCGTTGGCGTCCTCCGCCCTACTAAACTCTACTACTAGGGACGACGCCCTTTTATTAGTGGAGACCTTAGTTAGCTAACCTACGTATTTGATTTCGGCATTGGGAAGTAGCGGCTTGTTCTCTGCCTCGAGTAGCTTGATAGCATTCTCTATGTCTGAGGGATCTATTGACTTTATATATACGCCGTGCACTATAACGCCGTACGTCTACGTTACGATCCGTCCCGACCCTCTAAAAGTCTCCACCCAGCCGTGTGCGCTTTCTTATAGTACCTCCTTCTCTTACTGGTTCCTTATATATACCGCGATATCCCCGCTCCGAAGCTGCTTCGCCGCGACTACCTGGATCCTATTCACCTCGGGGTCCGCCTGCGACTTCAGGGCACGGTTGATGCGTTCTTTGAGGTTGGTCGGAGGCTACGAGCGGAGGTGACTAATCATCTACGGGTCCGTAAGCTTGATCACTAATTCACGACACTTCTCCGTTGGGCTTAGCGTGAGGTTGGGCTGTGTCTAGAGGGGCTGCCATATTAATAGCGTCCGTGGTGCGCTTGATGGCGCTATTGTCCTTCTTAATGTCGTTCACGGTCTGGAGGACTGAGTTTACGGCCGTCTTTAGCTCGGCCGGCATTGGTTGGCCAAGGGCTTTATCGCATAGGTTGATGGCGCTCTCGATTAGAGGAGCGATAGTTTGGTAGCGGAAGCTATATCTATAATCGCCTGTATCATTAAGAAGCTACTTTGGCTGGGTCCTAAGCTGTGCGGCGTGCTCGTAGAGTAAAAGTGGATTATCGCCCGGTCGTAAGGTGTCAACCACATTGGCCCGTAAATCACGTGCTTTATTTGCTTTTGCTTATACACGCGTCCCTTCTTTGCTTTTCTCGCTACACCATCACCTACCCCTACACACCTCATATGCCCCGTTCATGCGTATTTCCGTAAATCCGATCATTACACGTATATAGCAGACCTCAGTAGCAATAATGAGAAGACAAGCGGCGTCTTCTTTCTCGCACCGTTTCGACAACAGTATTATATACTAGTCAAGAAAAGAGTGTACATAATTAAGGCTTAGTATTGTAACCACGGTGTAGAAGGTTATAAGTGAGCACCGCGGCGGTTACCTCCTTCTTTAGCGACTGTGCCGTAAAAAATTCGCCGCCAAAACCCAGGAGTAATACCATGAACGGAGCTGGAGAAAGCTCACTCCGATAAATAGCTCCCTCAGAACCAAAGCTATCGAACACGCCATACAAAGCTGGTAGTCTTCTAGCAGCGGCCGCAGCTCTGCAGGGAAACATCTGCACCACCTTGGTTTCCGGTAAAGCCCATGCCGCAAGACTCGGTGACGCTAACGAACCAGTTGGCCCCCCTAGCAGCAATGACACCGTCGCCACCTGGCTGTATACAGGTGGTGCCAATGACCTGACGCTCAACAGGAGGGTCGATGGTGACATCGAGCAAATTAACGCAGCAACCCGTCTGGGCGAGAGCCGGGGCCACAACAGCGGCGATAAGGGTGAACATCTTGACGGAAACCATGGTCTACGTAGAGTAAATATAAAGCTATTATATCGTAGTTTACCGGTGCACTTACGAATGATTGTAAATGGAGCCTGAGAGGTGGTTGAAGTGGGTGATTGGATAGATACTCTAATAAGTGGTTAGTAAGCATAGCCGTTAAAGCTATAGAAGACCATGCACTCACTTGAATGATTTGGAAAGCTGCTAATGCGATCTTATTGATGTGGTCTAAGGGAAGCAGATTCAGTGGCTTAAATAATGGTCTTGGAGACCGGACAGGGACGTACTCGGATACCACCGCCTGAAGCTCCAAGGCTCTTTACGAGTATTTCTTTATCCGAGCGTACGATCGTGACGATCGTTAAACATGTTAGGACTGGACGCCTTACCAATGAGGTCTTAGCCAAGACTATTTACGAGTTGTTTCTCTATCCAAGCGTACGATTATAATGATCGTTAGATATGTTGAGACTGGACGGCTTAGCAATGAGGTCTTAGCCAAGTATTACGAATACAGTCCTAAGAGGTATAGCATTTAGCGGGGACGCAACGAAGCGGTCAGAAGAGAGATAACCGCTTACCCCGCTAGGAAGCGAGAAATAGAAAGAAGGCCTAAGCGCCTAGGCCGTTATGGTCCAGTGGACCCGACTGCACGATAACTCCAAGTACCTCGCGACGTTCGCCAAGCAGGCGTTTCCTACGCGGTTCAGGAATTGTGAGGAGGAAGCCGGTCCGAAAGACGCACGAGCAAGCGAGCCACGACACACCTACCGAAGCTTACAAAGCGCACCGAACCATATTCGAAATCATTCGTACGGGGTATCCAAACGGTCCAAACGAACTGCTTACCGGATGCCCGACCGTCATCATCATCGCGAAGCTTCTCAAAGCATACGGATACACATAAAGGGTGATGAATTACTTCATGGGGGCGGTTTTCACGGCCAACTTCAGCAATCGCTTCCTTCGGGATCTTCGGCCACGTTTTACCACGCGATGGCGTACGCAGCGACTAATACCAAGCAGCTTCGAGATCAGATACAAGACATGCCGCGTGAGCTAGCCATGCTCATCGAGGACTGTGCAGAATTTTCGAATAGTGACAAAGATGGCGGTCATCAGGATCTTAAGGCGTGGCTACGTGGGAAGGGTCTTACTCTTCGGCTTGTAGAATAGCGTTAGTTTACATATCTGTTACTACGAGTCAGGGCTGCCCGTATTGATAAAAGCCCAGGTGGGTGGGAACACCGCTTTCAGTAGGGCATCGTTTTGATACTTGCTACTACGAATCGATTGCATCATGCCAACTCCTGATCTTGTCCTGTCCAGTCAGGTCGTTAGAGCGACGGCAACTCCCATCACAGGCCGTTAAAGCTGCGGGATTTCCCGGTGCAGATCGTCAGGAAAGCGGTTAGGTATTCCCGCAGCGGTACATGTTGGCGACCTTAGTATTGACAAGCTACCGAAACGACGTTATACACATGACGCCAAGTAATTACGCGGCGTAATGCCCATTTCAATGAGCTCATGACTCTGTCAATAAGATTATAACGATCGGCGATTCATTATCTGCGCTAAATAAGCAGGTGGAGCTGTCAAAGCGTCCTGCAACAGTACATCGATTGGAGCGCCCCACACGGTAACACGGTCGAAATCGCCGCATCCATGGCGGAGCTCGACGGAATTAGCAGGTCACATGCTCACGTTCATTGGCTGCACACCGCCATGCCGGACCAAGCAATAAATTGACCGTTCAACAGCGCTATCCCGGGTTAGGATTCCCAGCCCCTTTACGCCCTAACAATGGAATTCAAAATCCACCTCAATGTCGACGGCAAGTACGAGGTTGAGAATGCTTCAGAAATCTTTCATCTTTCCTATCAAGAGCGAGACGGCTTAGACGATGCGGCCCGGAAAATATTGATAGTCATCAAGGATGCGCCGCAGCATGAGGAAGTTAAAAGAGAGGGTTTACAGAAGAAGAGCAAATATAATAGAGGCGAAGGCATGAAGAATAGTAGCGTTCGCCCATTGGGTAAGATGCTCCACCGTTTCGATGCTTCAATACCGCCATCATGAAATTTACCGTTAAAAGTGAAGGCCTTCGTGATTGGATCAGTTCAAGAGAGCGAATGGTAGAAGATTGAGCGCTGTGAGAAAATACAGCACGACGTATTTTGGTGCTGTGCTGAAGAGCATCTACGCGACGTCGCCCAACCCACGGAAGGCTTGCTAGAGAAATTGAAGAAAGCAGCATGGAATAAGGAGTTTCGAAACTCGTCAAATGTTCGCCAACTGGACACAGGTTAGTCTCACAGCGTCCATCTCGCGGTATTCAATTTTTGACGGCCACAGAAATCCACGAAGAACTGCTCAACGGATCCAACGATGGCAGAACTGAAGGATGGGCATCTCGACCAGCCTCACCCGTTACAGCATGGGAAGAATGGGGCAACGGTCCGGCGAATCCGTTGCCCCTGAACGGCGGCATGTAGTCTCCCTACCGTTATCTACATCTCCGATATCTCCTTTTGGAGTTCCGCCGGCGCGGTTAGGGCTACTGCCGAACAAAAGACGCCAAGTAGAAGACGGCGGCGACGGCGTACGCCTGCGACGGAAGCAGAGCCGGGACGGCCAGGATCCGCTGGTGTTGCATCAACAAAGTTTTCCAGGGTGTAGTTCTCCGCGCGTAAATAGGTCACTCACAATCTTTTGGTAGACACACACGGCCCGGTCCCTGTTGTGGCGGATCAAGCCAACGCCGGTAGTACTTCATTACCCGATGAACATCTCTGGCAATACTTGCGGATGTCGGCCATGCCCTCTCCTTGCGAAGACACAGAGCGGTCTGCGCCAGCGGGCCCGGCTTCCGCAACCCAGCTGGCTATGCAGCATCAGACGGTTCAGACGCCTGCCCAGCTGGACTTTGGTTATACTCGAACACCCGGCACAGCTGCGCAAGCCGATCGGATGGGTGGTCTAGCGTCTACCATGGCTCAGCAGCACATCGTAGTTGCAACCCATACGGGAAGTAGCACGCCTGCAACAAGGCCTCTGCACCTGTTAGGGGAGGAAGCAAGTGCAAGTTTGGTGGAAAGTCCCATCCCGGCATCGCCGGCTACCGCTTTTATGGGTGCACACGAGGGTGTGGATCCTGAATCTCTCGGGGACGGGAGATTCACAGCTGCAGTTGATGGCAAGACGAGACGTGCTCAAAGCTTCTCGGATTCTATTAATGTGCAACTATTTCCCAGCGTCTGGCGTCAGTATATGCCTATCCATGTAGAGGCTGTGTCTGAAGAATTCTCAAATATCAGAGTCGTACTAGGGTCCGGTGCACCAGGCCTGAAACCAAAGATTCCCTGTTCGGTTCGCCCAGGCGTGTTCGGCTATTCTTGTCCTAGACGTAGAGAACGCGCACAGACACAATAACAGCGTACATTATAATTTCCGGAAAGCGAGGCTCCTCGTTGAGGACGGGGTGTGCGAATTTTGGACCGAGTGTGGGCGAGTAGACGAGGGTGACGATCTCAAGTTCGATGCGTGCCGAAGCGCGGTTCCAGGGCCGACGGTCCTCCTGCTAGAGATTCAGCGTTCGCGGGTCAGACGGCGGAAATGCGTGCGTACAATTTTCAGCTGGCGGGCAGCCTCCCACTCTAGTTCCTCGTCATTTTACTCTTCGTCTCGCCGGGGAATCCAGACACTGCGTGGCGAGGACTAGGCAAAGGCGCCGCAGGGGCGATGCGGTGAGGCTTGAGGCTCTTACGTGTACCTTAGAAGCTTAGACTACTCCTGCTTAATCATATAGGCAAGCCCTATCCTTGAAGAGGTACTAAAAGAGTAGATAGATAAAAAGAGTAATAGAAGTAGTAGAATTTTAGTAACAGAAGAAGGTAGTAAGAATCTGTTAAACGGCGCGAGAAAGTAGA
Organism: Neofusicoccum ribis; assembly: GCA_021436925.1. Classification (NCBI taxonomy): domain Eukaryota; kingdom Fungi; phylum Ascomycota; class Dothideomycetes; order Botryosphaeriales; family Botryosphaeriaceae; genus Neofusicoccum; species Neofusicoccum ribis. Next base: position 13,246 of record JAJVDC010000384.1, read on the forward strand.
CACCGCTGCCTTCTTTATTCATGCTACTTGGGCTTATTATATACGCGTGCATAACGGGACTCGGAAGTGTACCTATCCGTGCGCATAAAGGGGAAGTG
>JAJVDC010000385.1:0-13343 GCA_021436925.1 Neofusicoccum ribis
GAAGCTAATATTCTCTATCGTCTTAGTAGTAAGCTTAATTAAGGGCTATATAATCTTTATAAAGTTCTTAATAAAACGTTTATAGAAGTTAGAGAAACTAAGAAAAGATTAGACATTCTTAATATAATAAGGTTACTCTTAATTAGTAATTACTAAGACTTTATCTAGATCTATACGTAGACCGTACTTTGCGTTAATAATTAAGCCTAGATACTTAATAGTATTAACCTTGAATTCGTACTTAGAGATATCTAGTTAAAGGCTAGTATCTTATAGTTATTAAAGTACTTATTTAACGTACTTATAGTAATTCTAAAGATTATTACTATAGATTAGAATATTATTAACGTACGTAGTATAATAAACGTTGAGTAGATTATATAGAACGTTATTAATATAGTACTACTATAAGTATAAGGCTCCCGAGCCCACTATAGGTTCTAATAGTACGTTCCGCCTATAAAACGTATGCGAAGAGCCTATAGGTCACGTAATAACCACGTGATCTTGCCTAGCTAGATATCTACCATCGGTCCACCGTTAATTAGCCTAGATTCCTTAAGGATTCGTCTATTAATTAAAGCTAACTACTTATATACTATCTCTAAACTCCCTATTTCCCTCTAGTCCTTATAATAAGGCTAGGATATTAGAGAGATTAAAGGGTATAATAAGCTATTTATATAGACCCTAATAAGTTCTAAAGGCGGTCTTCTATTCTTCTTTTTTTATAACGCGAAGCTTATAAAATATAGTAATAATATCTAGCTTAGTATATACTATAGTACGTAATAGCTTATCGAGAGTCTTATAGAATAAGAGTAGTAGATAGTAGTTCTTTACTATAATCTTATTAAGTCTACGGTAGTTAATATAAAAGCGTATTCCTCCTTCTAGCTTACGAGTAAAAAGAACTAGTATTATAGTAGATAATAAGCTTACTCGAATAAAGCCTTTAGAGAGATTCTTTTTAAGAGTTCTTTTTAAGATAAATAGCTCGCTATAAGATATATTATAGAGGGGACTAAATAGTAGCTATTTCTTCTTATCTTTATTATCCTTCTATAGTAGGATCTTATAGTTATACTAGTAGTAAGGAGGTAGCTTATTAAATAACTCTTTACTAAAGATCTTAAGGAACTTGTAATACTACTTATAAAGCTTATTAAAAGGATTTAGCTTTAGTTTCTTTAATAGATTAAGCGTAATATTAATATTACGAAGTAATATAGTAAAGATCTAAATATAATTATTATTCTATAGGTTATATATAAGGCTCCCGAGCCTACTATAGGTTCTAATGGTACGTTCCGCCTACGAAACGTATACGAAGAGCCTATAGGTCACGTAATAACCACGTGACCTCGCCTAGCTAGATATCTACCGTCGGCCCACCGTCGGTCGGCCTAAATCCCTTAAGGATTCGTCTATTAATTAAAGCTAACTACTTATATACTATCTCTAAACTCCCTATTTCCCTCTAGTCCTTACATTCGAATCCTTTACTTTAAATAGCCGGTTTAAAATGGTAAGCGGCCGTCGTATAGCCTAACCTAGACGCGCTACGCTTGCGAATAGTATACGTACTAATACCGAAGCGTATATAGAGAGCCAGCCCTCTAGGACCGTTATACTAGGGCTTTAGCTAACTAACGAAGGCTCTAACAGCACTACTAGTAGCGAGCCGCCTATAGCGAACACTTAGATTTCGACCCCTATAGAGCGCCTAGTATAGCTCTAAGCTAACTTAGAGGAACTCCTAGTCGCCGACCCGGGTCTTAACCCTAAAGACATCCGCCGTTCGAACGAGATTATTCAAGCCTTATAGAAACGTATTGCGCTCCTATCGGGTAGAGTACTCGTACCCGCTATATACGCGTCTTATATAGTAACTAACGGTACTTCTTAAGATAAGAACCTCCTTAGACTTAATAAGCGCTAACCTCTATCGCTTAAGACAACTACGTAGTAGGCGTTTAATATATAGATTAAGGAGGTCTATAACGTGTTCTCCCTTATAGGAATTTAGCAGCTCGACTACGAAGAACGTACCCACTAGGCCCTTTAGGGCCTCGGTAAGAATAGGGCTCTCTTAAATCCCGTCTACTAGAGACTCGAGGATAAAGAGAAAGGCCCGCTTCTATTCGATAAGTTTAAGTAAATCGTTTAGAATTAAATTAAAGACCCTGCCTTACGGAGGTTAGAGAGCGTATCTACGTTCTAGGCTACTAGTATACGTCCTAGTACTAAGTACTATGCGTTTTATACGCGCCTCAAAGGTGCTCTTAAACAGCTCCCTTACGAGATTAACAATAAGGTTCTATTAATAGACTTCTACTACACACGCCTCCTAGAGGTGTACTAAAAAGAGTTACTTAAGAATAACTTCCTCTACAACGTGGATTGTCTTAAGAACTTTTACGTAGTCGTCTAGTATATTAAAGCAACGATAAATCTCACTAAGACTATAAAGGAGGCCGCTACCGTTAAGAATAATAGTAAGAGTTGGAAGCGCTCGTATAGCGATACCACCGACCTAGACGGCCAACCTAGGTCTACTTCCCGGGGCCGTAGAGGGTTCTGGTTAAGAGGATCTAGGCGGGGCTCTTTAGACCCTGAACGTACGCTAGTTATAGGCGCCTTATACGAGAAGCGTAGCTTCCAAGGCAAGGGTAAAATCCCTAAGACCTAGGGTTTTAAGAACTACGATAACTTGGAAAAAGACTAAGCCTAGTAGTAGCCTTAAGCTCTCTATTATTAGGCGTAAACTCTAAGAGAGCTGGTAAGAGGATTGTCTTAAACATCCTTATTAATACCCTAATAGGTTAGACTACCTTGAAGGCACTCTTTAACACGGGATATTTAGTAAATCTAATTAACTAGGATGCCGTACGTAGGCTATAAATACCCGCTTCGTAAGCGAAACGTACCCTACGCGTACGCTTTCTTAATAGTCACCCTATAATAGTATAGGACTCCTACGACTTAACCGTTACTACTATAGATAATATAGGAGAGCTTCGCGTTTCTAGTCCTCTACTCTTCTAGAGAGCCTCTTTTATAGGCTACGACGTTATCCTCGGTATACCTTAGATACGAGACGTCGACCCTATTATCTAGTTCGCTATAGGCTCCTTTTACTAGAGTTAACTAGACCTTATAAGAGTGTAGATTATAACTAAAGAAGAGCTCGTAGCCTATCTTATAGAAGATAATAAAGTTCTTCTTCTTAGGCCGCTACTAGCCTTTTACTTACGCTCTACACCAACGGTACTAGGAGAACGTATAACGCAAGGTGGCGGTAATTAGAACCCTAATCTATTCCCGCTAAGCGCCTCGGTCCTTGTAGTTTAAGCGACGCGAAACCGTATTAGCCTCATATATAAAGCGTACCCAGATCTCTACGAAGGCTAAGATGCTCTTATAGCTACTATTACGGTTGTAACCGTTAACGGCTTATCCCTATAGTACGTAAGCCGCTCCGACGTCTTCTTAGATAAGCTAGTAGAGACGCTTACCTAGTATTTAGAGTATAACTACGCTATCGATCTTAAAGACGGTAAAACGCCGCCTTAGATACTCTTATACAACCTCTTATAGCGCGAGTTGGTTATCTTAAGAGAGTACCTTAACTAGGCTCTTAAAAAGAGTTAGATTAGGCCTAGTAAGAGTCCTACTAGCGCGCCTATCCTCTTCGTTCTAAAGCCTAACGGAACCATACAGCTATATATTAATTATAGAGGGTTAAATAAGATTACGATTAAGAATTGTCATCTCTTACCCCTTATTAGCGAGCTATTAAATCGTATATTATATACGAAGATCTTCACCAAGCTTAATTTATGTAATACCTACTATAGGCTCCGTATTAGACTAGGCGACGAGTGGAAAATAGTATTTAAGACCCGTTACGGCTTGTTTAAGTACCTCGTTATACCTTTTAGCCTAGCTAACGCGCCTACTACCTTCTAGAGCTATATAAATATAGCCTTAGGTAGTCTTATAGATATAGTCTATATCGTCTACTTAGATAACATCCTTATCTACTCTTAGAATAAGGAATTATACGTGTAGTACGTACGAGCCGTACTAGACCGCTTATAGAAATAGAGCTTATATATAAAACTCTTAAAATACAAGTTCTATACGACGCGAGCCGAGTTCCTAGGGTTTATTATAATACTAAATAGTATTACTATAGACTCCGAAAGGGTCTAAACGATCTAGGACTAGCCGACGCCGAAGAGCTTTAGAGAAGTCTAGTTCTTTCTAGGGTTTATAAACTTCTATAGGCGCTTTATCTAGAATTATTCCACGCTAGTAAAGCTACTAAATAACCTAGTACGAAAGGCTTTAAAGCTACTACTAGGTAAGGCGAAGAAGGGACCCTATAAGGGCCCTACTAAGTGGTACTAAGAGTTCACTTGGCCTAACGCTACTACGCATGCTTTTCGTACGCTTAAAGCAGCCTTTATATAGGGACTAGTACTTCGTTACTACGACCTAGAACTCCCCTTAATATTAATTATAGATGCGTCTGACTTCGCTATAGGGGCTATCCTACTACAACCCTAAGGGTAGGAGGGAGACTAGAGATACTAGTTGCCCATCGCCTACTATAGTTAAAAGTTCACCGAGGTAGAGGTACGCTATAATATATATAATAAGGAACTACTCGTAATCGTAACCTATTTTAAGGTTTAGCGATACTTCCTCGTATATATCTTATAACCAACGCGCGTGCTTAGCGATTATAACAACCTTAAATACTTTATAACCACTAAGAAGTTATTGAAGTAATAGATACGCTATACTAAAGAGCTAGCGCGCTTCAACTTTAAGATTAAATACAAGCCGGAGGCTACGAACCTAGCCAATCCTCTTAGCCGGCGACCTAACTACGCGTTAGGTTTTAAAGAGATCTATAAGAAGGTATATCTAGACGCTATATTATCAACGCTATAATAAAAGCTACGGGCCTAGGAGCTTATAGAAGTCTCCCTAGGAGCTACTACTTCTATAACGCGAGACGCGTGCGAAGAGCATATAAGGGACCCTTATATAATAGTCGACCGAGAAGATTTGTCTCCTCCCCTATCTTTACTAGACATTATCGCCGCCGTTAGGGTATTACTCTACGAGTAGGCCGCCCGCGAAGATTATACGAACCGTATACGTATTATACGTACGTTCGTAGGTACGACGCTATCTCCTAGCCTTATACCCTACTCTACGGTAGTAGTAGCCGCTATGGACGAAAACTCCTTTAAAGACTAACCTCTATAGGCACTTATAAACCTCATCTACGAAAGCTAGGACGCTAACGCCTTTATATAAAAGATAAAGAACAAGAGCCGCGAGGACTTAGCCCTAGAAGGATGGTTAATAGACTATTTAGGACTCCTACGCTACGAACTAAAGATCTATATATCTAATAGTACTCCTCTAAGGGACGAGATTCTTCGGCGTAATCACGATAATCCTTTAGGAGGCTATTACGGCTCTAAGCGTACTTACGAGGTGATTACACGCAAGTATAAATGGCCTAGCCTAAAGAAAGATATTAAGGAGTATCTCTATACCTATAATAAGTACTAAAGGTACAAGGTACGAAGATACAAGCCCTATAGCTACCTATAGCTATTAGAGGTAGAGGTCCTTCTATAGAAGTACCTCTCCGTAGACTTTATTACTAATCTACTAGAATCGTAGACTAGCGAAGGCGCTTACTATAACTCAATCTTGGTCCTCGTTAATCGAGCTACTAAGAAGGTACGCTACTTCCCGGTATGTAAGAGTATTAATACGAAGAAGTTAGCCCGCCTACTTGGTAACTACTTCCTTAATACCATCGTGCCCGACTCCCTAGTGTCGGATAGAGGCATAGTATTCACTAGTAAGTACTAGGCAAACTTCTATTACGATCTTAGTATAAAGTAGCGCTTTAGCACTGCTTTCTATCTATAGATAGATGACTAGACGGAATATTAGAATTAAGAAATTAAGATATACCTCTATATATACGCTAATTAGGAATAAGACAACTGGGTATCGCTGCTACTAATAGTAGTATATACCTATAATAATAAGGAACACGCGTTAACAAAGGCAACCCTAAACCTCTTAAGTTTTAGGGTCGAAATAAATGCCCTTAACGGCCTTAAAGGCCCGGATTAGCTGCGGTCAATGGCGGGGGCTCTAGATAGAGTAGCGGACATCGCTCTTACGCCGGCCGTAGTCTCTACGCACGTGGATCGTATGCGTCGCGTATACGCGCGTATAAGGGAAGCCATCCACCACTCTTAAATACTCTAAGTAAAGCACTATAACAAGCGCCGTCTAGATAAGCATTTTAAGGAGGGAGATAAGGTACTACTATTAGCGAAAAACATTTGTATAAAGCGCCTATATAAGAAGCTTAACTATAAGTTCTTTAGCTCTTTTATTATTACTAAGAAGGTCGGGATATACGCGTATAAGCTTAAGCTACTACTATTAATAAAGCGGCTCCACCCTATCTTTCATATATCACTATTAGAGCCTCACTCAGCTCGCCCCGGGTTCTAGCCCCCGGTAGTTAATCTAGTAGAAGATATATAGGAGGTCGAGGCCATCGTAATATATAAAGACGGCCCGAGCGGTTCTAAATACCTCATCTAATAGTTAGGTTGGCCGGCGGAGCATAACGAGTAGAAGCTCGAATTAGAGCTCGAGAACTATTAGGAACTCCTTAACGAATACTGTTAAAGGCACCTATAGAAATCACACCCCCTAGGTGCGAAACGCATGCGAAGAATAGTTAGAGAGCCGTTAAGATTCATACAACCCGTAAAACGCGGACTAGAGAGACCTAAGGAGTTAAAGAACAAGCGGAAAAAGGCTTTATAAGAAACCTAGGACTAGGAGGTCTATATACGAGAGACTATAGAACCTACTAAAAGCATAGCGAGGAAAACTTCGGGAAACACCCATCTACTATTTAAGAAATTACAAGTGTTACTATTAAATAAATAGCTATAACTATAGAGAAGTTATATTTAACGCGTATACTTAGCGTATATTATACGCACGTAAAACGCATGCTAGAAGACTATCTATAAAAGTAAAACCCCAAAGAACTCAATCCTAAACCCATCCCTTAATTAATTCGTACCCCGTCTATACTAGTACAGTCGAAGGTCGCGCTAACCGCTATATTTATTAAGACCCTTATTACGAGTAGGATTAAGGTAACGCTTATTAAAGCCACTATCTATACTCTAGAAAATACGATCCTCAAGCTCAGAATTAATACGAATATTAGTAGCGTTTATAGCGCTCTAGAGGCTAAGGTCTAGCTACGATACTATAGTTAGCACTATATAAAATATATACGTGAAGTAAGTAGTAATATATCTTAAAGCGTTCTAGGTTGGCTTCGCGTAAAGCACGCCGGGTATAGCCATACGCAACTTCGCCGCCAGCCTACTTAATAGTATTCTTATACTTTAGCGACCAAGCCTTCCGACTTTTAATATACTTTAGAGCGTACTTGGTAATCTTCATAAAATCGCGCTCGACGCAATTAGTAGGGTCGCCGCGCTTAGTATAGCGGATAGTAGTACGGCGTAGGTAAGCTAAAATATTATTAGCTCTACGGAATTTATAGAGAGGCTGTAATTTACGGTTAGCGCGTAAGCGTCTCGTATACAAAGTAAATTTAGGCTAAGAGAAACAGTTCAAACATACCTCTTTATAATTATAGCGAGCACCGCGGTAGCGTATATACTTAGCCTCTAGAGTACTACGCTTACAGCCAGCCTTAATCACAATACGGCGCTCCTCGTTAGTGTCCTTAGGGCTATAGAAGTAAGAAATACAGCGCTTATACAAGTTATTAACTAGCTTAGGCTGCGCTTTAAGCGACGGCAGCAGCTTATAAACCTCTATAATATAACAGGTAGAAATACTCGATATGGCTGGCCGACGCTTCTTCGAAGACTCCTTAGTAAAGCTAGGATAACGCGTAAGCCGCTTAGTAAGATCCTCTAGACTTATAAAGAGGTTGTTAGGACTACTAGTAGAAGTATTAGAAGGACTAGTAAGGGGAGACTAGGGTTTAGGGGTAAGAGGATTAGTAGTAGGAGTAGCTATAAAAGAAGTTATAGTAGTTATAGAGGAAGAGGCTCTACCGTAGGTAGGAGACCATCTTATACCCACTATAGCGTACCCTCCGCGCCTGGTAAGAGACTCTAATACGCACCTACCTTATACCTACTATATACGCGGCGCGCCCAATCGGTATAAAGAGAATAAAGTAAGGTAAGAGCTAGGCTAATTAAGGCCTAATACAAGCCCTATTAAGCTCGCGGCGTGTATACTTATCGCGACGACAACGCTCTAAACTATAATACTATACTATAACGTAAAGTTTATATATAAAGTAGTAGAGCCTTCTATAGCGCTATCTAAGCGACCGTATAGCGCTATAGCTACGTACGCTATCTATAAGCACGTGAACGCTATATAGGTAATACCTAACGAAAAGTAAGAGAAGCGTAAGTATACCTTATAAATAAGCGCCTATAATATAAAGAGCCTATAAGGCTTACGTATAGTATATTCCTTTATCTCTCTAGGTCCAACGACATAGAGATTAACTAACTTAAGCCTAGCTAACAACGTTACTAAGGCTAGTAGCCGGCGATAACACGCTAGAGCAAATACTATAAATGTAAAGGACCTACGGGAGTCTACTATAATAATATAAAGGACCTACGGGAGTCTACCGCCTATATACGGACAAGTATTCTATCCCTCTAATCGAAAGCACGGAGGTTAATAACTATTACACCCTTCTTAGAGAACGCGAGCCCTATATAAATTATATACGAGCCCGTTACGAACATACTAGAAGCCCTTAGTAGTGGTATTATATCCACTTTAGTTCTAGGTTCGGAGTTTTTCCTTCTAGATCCTATATAGGCGTTTTTTCCCTCCATAGAGGTTTTATTCTATAAGGTACTTAGGAACCTTAAGGTTTTTTTACTTTCCGGAGTCGAGGACGACCCCGCTATTAGAAGGGGGCAGTGTAAGGCTTCTAAGCCTACTATAGGTCCTAATGGTGCGTTCCGCCTACGAAACGCATACGAAGAGCCCGTAGGTCACGTAATAACCACGTGACCTCGCCTAGCTAGATATCTACCGTCGGCCCACCGTTGGTTGGCCTAAATCCCTTAAGGATTCGTCTGTTAATTAAAGCTAACTACTTATATGCCATCTTTAAACTCCCTATTTCCCTCTAGTCCTTATATTATAACGCTTGCTAATAGCTAGCCTATTAATAGTAACTACGCTAATACTAATAGGAGCTTCTAGCTGTGTTAGTACTAGTACTAGAATAGGCTCCTTAAGTTAGTTCTACTATATTAGCTTGTCTAGAGGTGCTTAATTATAAGGTACGTTATAAGTCGAGATAGTAAATCCACTATTATATTACTTAAGGTAGTTTTTGCGGTAGTAGCAGGACTTAAATATAGTAAGATTATCTTTATAGTCCTAGAGGATACCGTACTTTCTTTACTATAGCTTTCCTAAGATTACTAAGTACTAGTAGAGCTTTAGGACTACGTAGACGGTAATAGTCTTACGATAGGCGCCGTCTATAAGAGCAAGTTCGAAATAAGTAGTCTAGCTAATAGTATTGCCTTGTCCGTCGTATCTATTAGCGGCGAGCTTTCCTAGTATCTAGATAAGTAGTAGGTTATAGCGCTAAATAAAGGGAAGGTCGATAAAAGTAAATCCTTTATAGCCGGAGTCCGAGAGGACGTATATCTAAAGGCGACTATTAATAATACTAGGGAGTAGTAAGTAGGGTTCGCGTAAAGGTACTAGTACGTCGGGCTAGACGCTTGTAAAGCCGATGTTAATACTAGTTAATTTACCTATTTTCTATGGCTTCTAAGTAGGACTTTACTTAGAGCCGGTTAGTTTTCCTCATCCCGGTTATCCGACTAACGAGTGTTGTCTACTTAAGCGGTATTAAGCTTGATAAGCGAGCCGTCGTTACGACGTTAAGGACACTAAGCTCTACGATGGCTAGCGGCGCCGTAGTTAATATAAACACCAGTCTAAAGACGCTACTAGTATTACTCCTAAGTAATATAACGAGGCTTTAGAGGAATAGGACGTGTGCTGATTACTAAGAGGTCCATAGGCTCGCCGCCTAAAGTAGGCGCTAGAGCTGGAACTGGAGCTGCTAGAGTCGGCGTTGTAGGGGTTGGTTATGTAAGTAATGGCTGCGATGATGATTCTAATGGATATGTATAGCGGGTAGGACGGCGTTCGGCCTACAAGCGCTCGTTGTCAATCTGCTAAATGTGGCTTACTATTTAGTAGAAAGGTATAGCTCTGATTGTGGTTGCGACTACGAAGAGGCCTTTATTAAGCTCCTATAAGAGTCTATACTAAAACTCTGCCTTACGACCTTCCGGTGATAGGTTAAGTTTAGTGTAAAGGCGCTGGTACTTTACGGCGTACTAGCTGAAAGGCTTATTAGTCTACTTGAGCTTATAGAGTTCTCGAAGTGCTATCTTACGACGATTGGGGTCGCCAAACGCTTGTTCTAGTAACTATAGAAGGTCTTCGAAGTCTCCTATAGTGGATAAAGGGTCGCGTGGCGGGATATTAATTAAGCCGCGTTCCTTGACGTACCCTCGTACTTGGGCGCTTGCTTCGCCTTTAAGGCGTGACATGACGTACTGGAGACGGGCTTGTGCTATAGGAAAGCGGTCCTCATTTGCTGCGAGCTTAATGCGTACTGCTATTCGCTAATTGAGGTACTCCTTCTTCTCACCCTTGAAGACTGGCACGTCAGGAAGCTTCTCACTGAGCTTTGCCTTCTGTTGTGAGCTCTGATCCTGACTCTGGCTCGTAGCGAAGCTGGTTCCTGGCTTCGCTGACAGTGGTACATGGCTGAATCCTCCAGCAGACCGCTGCTGTCTCTTGTAGGCATCCAATTGTCCCTTCAGTGTCTCTTGCATTGTACGTGCGGTGTTCAACTCGTTGGTAAGGCTGTTGATGCTGTTCTGAGCGGACTGGAGCCGAACCTCGAGGGTTGCTGCGTGTTGTGCGCGTTCTCTTGACCAGGTGAGGAAGCGCTGGGCCTGGTCGCTACCCATAGTAACGTAATCAACAAGTGTCTGGGCGTCGGCGATGTTGACGGGATCGAGGCTGAGCCAGTCAAAGCCGAGGGTATCATGGTTCTGGTAATTCATAGCTGTTGGGCTCTCGCTATCGAGCGGTAGAGCATGCGACGAAGGTCTCGTAGGTGACGAATCGTTTAGGTGACGGTGTGACTCTCTCCAGGCATCATCGCCTGTGACGTCTGGGTATATTCCTGACATGATAGAGGACGGTAACGGTTGCTGTGGGCTTCGGACACCTGGCTTGGCTCCGACTTGCTGTGAAACGGTGAGGCTCTGCGCGAGACTCGACGACGACTGTAACGGTGACGGTGACGGTGACGGTGACGTGAGCTATTCTGAAGCCTGCTCTTGGCTATGAGATGGGCGGTGCGACCTAATGTAATGAGACTCGATGCTGCTACAGAGAGGTCGCACGAAGTGCGAGAATCTACGTACAAACGAGCGCTAAGAAGTCGCGGAAGCGCGTGACGTCACCGCCTTCGCCTCCTCACGTGCTTCCTGCTCAACATCAACTTCCAACCGTTACAGTACCTTACTGCTTGAAAAAGAAGATGTGGTTTTTATAAGACAATACCTCAATTCATAAGGCTAATATTGTTACATTATTCCTCCGGAAAAAGCGAGTTAAGGTCTTAGATTATCCACCCTACTCCCCTAATCTCAACCCAGATGAGTACCTTTAGTTTCCTCTTAAGGCCAAACTCCAAGAGATAGCACCCTATATTAAGCTTATAAATGGGAATGAAGACAAGATTGAGGCTGAATTAAGATACTAGCTCTCTACTACTTGGGAATAGATGGAAAAGCTAGATTTGAAAAAACTAGCTAATTCTATGCCTTTAAGACTGCAGGCTGTATTTGAGGCGAAAGGGTATTAGACAAAGTACTAGTAATGAATTAATTTTGGGCTATTAAATGTGCTTTGTTGACATAATTGGGAGGTGAAGAAAAAGGAAGAATGCAGTAAGATGAGATCACGTGGGTTTGGCCGAAAACTTTTGACACCGTGCGGTAGCACCCGCATTTTGGGCTCTTTGGTGCCGAGCTCTGGAAACAGCTGGAATAGATATTGAGGGCTTGCTCAGAAATGATGATGGGGTTCTGGGTCTTCAGAGTCCTAGCGCTCAGGATGTGGAAGAGTTGCTAGGCGACATCACAAGCCCTCACTTGGTTACGTCGGAATTTCTGGTCGACAACAGGCCACAGGGAATTTGTAATCTCTGTGAGGGGGGAATCGGGCCATGTTACTTTCGCCCACCATTTGATCTTTTCTCTCGATACGTAACGCCAGCGAATAGAAAGCATAGGGTGATGTGTCGGCACCAGGACGGGCTACCATGTAGCAATTATATTTCGGCAAACACCTGCACCAGGATCGACCACGATATGGACGGCTTTCCAGATCTTACCGCGACGTCAATCAGCGTAAGGAAATGGGCGGCCTATCGGCTTTGGAGGGATGGATACCTCGATACTCCGGAACAAGCAGAGTTCTGGGCTACGGACGTCAAGACTCGAGAGGCATCTACTTCTTTCGACTATCTATCGGCTATCAGGCTGTAAAGATATAAAGTAGTCCTTTGTGCTTCCACAGGTTCGAGTTTGCAAGTGCAGACACGTAACATGGGTCATATACAGACAGTACCAGTATTAGTGGCCCAAACTCGTAGTATTATAGCGAAGTGAGTGTTATCATCATTTTCCTTCCTTGTTCGTTGAATGCTTTAAGAGAGATGAACAAATCCAATAGCATTATTATGTGACAACTTCCTCCCTTTCCCGAGGTAATTACTCAAAACAACCCTTAGTTAGCCCGATTCGCAGATTGCAACCGTTCGAACATTAAGCAACCCTCAGGGTTGTAAGGAAGGGATATCCTTACCTAATCCTAGACCAGCGGCATTAGAGGCTCCGGTAGCCGTAGGGTTAATAACTAAGGCCTACGATTCTTGGCATAGTGTTATAAAACTAGCCTTAGTCGGTAAGCTGACCTTGTGATTCTGTCAACCACATTGGCCCGCAAATCACGTGCTTCATTTACTTTTCTTATACACGCGTCCTTCTTTGCTTTTCTCGCTACACCATCACCTACCCCTACACACCTCATCTGCCCCGTTCATGCGTATTTCCGTAAATCCGATCATTACACGTATATAG